>MU736056.1:122990-177719 GCA_026770625.1 Nicotiana glauca
ATAGAAGTTCAAGTTGTGAAGCCAGAAAACAGGTAAACACCTCCAATAATAAATCAAGAGCTTCTAAGGTTTATTCTTTAATATTTTTTCAGTTCATATCAAGCCACGTAGGGCTAATTCCACATTTACAAATTTCCAAGTAACAGATAAACATGCGCAAACCATGACGAGGTCGACGGCCCACTCCAACAGAATGTAAATTGTGCACTGCCGAGGGTCGAGCGGCACGAACCATAGATGCATCTATTATCACCGAGGCGTTCGACCTGTTCCATAATTAAACACATATCTTGCTCGCGAATCATCTATGCGACGTAGGAACACATAAAGTACATGCTCAATCAGTCAAATAAGAACTTATCGAGGAATATTTATTCAAATAAAATAAATTCTCCTTTAACCATTTAAGAGATGAAGTTTAATTCTTTTAGGAATTTACTTAATAATTCGATGTGAGTTAAGAAATTCAAGCTACCAATATGTTCACAATTAATCCACGTACACATGCTTTTGGGTCCTAACTACCCGGGCAATAGCATAATAGTAGCTACGCACGGACTCTCGTCACCTCGTGCATACGTAGCCCCCACAAATTGGAGAACATAATCAATTACTTCACCTATGGGGTAAATTCCCCCTCACAAGATTAGAAAGGAGACTCACCTCGCTCCGAAGACTCGCAACCGGCATTCTACAACCTTCCGAAGGCTTGAACCAAAGCACAATGCGCCAAAACTAGCCAATAAACATACAAATCCATTAATATATGCTCAACTATACCTTACAACTCAATCTATAACCATTCCTAACCCCGAATGAGAAGTTGACCAAAATGCCCTCGGGCCCACGTGCCCGGAATTCGAAATTTTTCGAAGATAAAAGTTACCCATGACCTTAGGAACTCAAATATATATAATTTTCTCCTAATTCCATACTCAAAATCGTGTTTAAAATCCAAGATTGAAATTTTCTAGGTTTCCTACAAAAACCCCAATATTTACACTAATTTCCATGCTTAATCTCATACATAATCAATGTTTTTAGCTTATAATAGGTGGGAATAACTTACCATAACATTGTTGATGAAGACCCTCCTTTGAACCCTCCAAAAATCGCCAAATGAAGTGAAGAAAATGAGTGAAATGAACCAAATCAGACCTTTTAAAACACCCCACTGCCTTCAGCACTTTCCGCTTTTACGATCTAGGGACCGATTCTACGGTCCCGCTTTTGCAGAAATCCAACCCACTTCTGCGGCCTCTCAAATCACCCGACCAACCGCTTCTGCGGTCTACCCATCGTAGAAGCGATTTCGCTTCTGCGGAACAAAATCTACTTCTGCTCATAAGTCCAAAAACTCTCCGTTTGGCCAACCGAACTCACCCCGAGGCCCTCGAGACCTCAACCAATCCCAAAACACATCACGGACTTGCTCGAGGCTTCAAATCATATCAAACAACACTAGATTCATGAATTACAACCCAATTCAAGCTTTATGAACTTTGAACTTTCCAACTTATATTTCCGATGTTTAAACCCATCAAAACACGTCCGATTGACCCTAAATTTTGCACGCAAATCATATTTGACATTACAGACCTACTCCAACTTCTGGAATTTGATTCCGACCTCAATATCAAAAAGTCAAACCCCCGGTCAAACTCTCCAAAAACCTTCAACTTTCTATCTTTAGCCAAATGGCTTCAAAATGGTCTACGGACCTCCGAATTCACTTCCGATCATGCCCCCAACTCCAAAATCACTATACGGAGCTATTCACAGTCTCAAGATCCCAAGCGGACATCGATAACACTGAAATGCACTCTAAGCCAAACTTATGAAATTTCTTCTAAAGCGCTAACTTCCACAATAGACGCCAAAACGCTCCCGGGTTATCTAAAACCCGTATCGGGCATACGCCCAAGTCAAAAATCATCATACAAACCTGCTGGAACCTTCAGATCCCGATTCCAAGGTCGTTTACTCAAAATTCAATCCTAGTTCATTCTTTCAACTTTAAGCTTCTAAAATGAGAATTCTCTTCCCAAATCAACTCTGGACTTCTCGAAATTCAATTCCGACCACGCGTACAAGTTATAATACCTAAAATAAAGCTGTTCATGGCCTCCGACTGTTGAATAGAGTGCTAGTACTCAAAATGACAAGTCGGGTCGTTACAGTTTATGTCGGGATTAAAAGAAAAAATCTTCTTGGGTTATGCTAGGGAGATCCGCGGGTTATGCCGGGATAAAAGAAAAAGCTCCTTGGGTTATGCCAGAGAGATCCACAGGTTATTCTGGGATAAAAGAAAAAGGTCCTTGGGTTATGCCAGGAGGTCCACGGGTTATGCCGAGATAAAAGAAAAAAGGTCCTTTGGGTTATGCCAAGGAAGTCCATGTGTTATGCCAGGATAAAAGAAAAAAGGCTCCATGGTTTATGCCAGGGAGCAAAGAAAAAGGTCCTTGGGTTATGCCGGGGAGGTCCATGGGTTCTGCCGGGATAAAAGAAAAAGGCTCCTTGGGTTATGCCAGGGAGGTCCACGGGTTATTCCAGGATTGAAAAAAAAGGCTCCTTGGGTTATGCCAGGGAGCAAAGAAAACGGGTCCTCGGGTTATGCCTGTGAGGTCCACGGGTTTTGTCGGGATATCTAGGGAATGTGGCCATATGCTACCATGATTTTTGATTTTTCTCCCTTTTTTTTATATCATCATTCTTCATTTCATTTTTAGTAGAAAATGCAAGAAAGAATTTGGGGGAAACTTCCCTTTTTGGTCGGTTCCCTGCTAAAAAGCTGTTTCAGTACTTGCGCATTTCTTTTCCCTTTAGTTACACCTGCTTCTTGCACGGTTTCTTGAATTGCACATGTTTCAAATTTTCAAACAAAGAACAATTGTTAGTTTGAAATGGTGGTTGGTTTTGTGGCCTTGATCGTCTCAATTGCTTGATCTCGGTCCAGCTTCTATTAAGAACCTCTGCTGCTTTCTGGTTTTGAAGATTAATCTCTCTCTCAAATCGAAGAGCTTAACTTCTAAGTTTTCCATGACACCTCGCCCGCGTGGGGCTTCAACCCTTTCACTTTATTCTGTCCTTTGGACCTTTGTCCTTGACTTTCTTTCCTTCTCCAATGACTTTGATTTCAGAGCATCAGTCATCATGGCCATTCGGGATCGGCTTGATGCACCTGCTAAGGCTGGGTACTTTTCTATAGCTTTTGTTAGGCAGAGCCCTGTAAAGACAGTGTTGCTACCTTTTTTTGTATTAGTTTCGGAACAGTGTTAGACCGAAAGGAATTCAAAGAAAACAAACAATGGAACGGAGAATGAGTTTAAAATAAGAAGTGTCCCTTTCGGGGAAAAGAAAGAAGGACTTATCTGGAGTACACGCAAACTTCAAATAGGCATGACCTGCTTTTTGGAATGGATGCCCGGCCCGCACAAACTTTTCTCAACTTCTCATAAACTCATTGACCCGTGTTTCAAAACCAGGGAATTTTGCTAGGACTCTTTCAGTGGTGGGAGATGTCTTCTTTTCGGCCGACGATGCCCTTTGCGGGTTTTCGCCAATCAACCTCTCTCATTTCTTTTCTCACCATCGCCCGATAGTTCTCTTTACAAGTTTTCACTAAACGGATGCTCTCATTTTCAATTTCTCTGCTCACCGTCGCCTTATGGTGCCCGTAAGTTTTCATCGATAAGACTCTCTTATTTTATTTCTCTCAATTTGATTGCATCAGATTCCAACAATGGTGTTTTCCGATTCCAACGCCTTTGCCAATTGATCACAAGGACTTGGACAAAGTTTGGGTAAAAAGAATCTGGATGGATTTACAACTTTGGAACCGTTCTGGTGGGCTCATTGCCGAGCCATTATATCATCTGCCCTAGTTTAACTTTTTTGGGGGGAATTAGGATTTTTGTTTTGGTGTGACTGAACCCTAGAGAGAGGCTGCCTACGTATACTTTCGGAATCAAGTCAGACGTAGTTCAGGAAAACATTTTATTTTTGTTGTTTTTGTTGTTTTTGTTGTTGTTTTTTTGTTTTCTTTTTCTTTCTTCTCTTTTTTTCATCATTTTTTCCATTTTCCATTTTTCATCATTTTTTTAATAGTACTTTCGGGGTGCAAAGAGGGTAATCAAGGAAGAGTAACCGGCTCAAAGGGTTTGTGAAAGATTGGTAGTGTTTGGATAGCAAGAATGAAAGCCTTCGTCATCCCAGTTGAACAAAGTCATTGCTGCAAAAGCCTAGACATAGTACCTTTTTACTGCGTCTGCATTCACAGTTGCTTCAGGATCTTTTCCTCCGATATTGCCCAAATACAATGCTCCTCTCGGCAATATCTTTCTAATGATGTATGGGCCCTTCCAATTAGGAGAAAATTTTCCTTTTGCCCTGGTGATGAGGAAGAATGTGCCTTAGCACAAGTTGTCCTACTTCAAAATTCCTGGGCCACACTTTCTTGTTATAAGCACGGGGCATTCTTCGTTGGTACAATTGCCCGTGGTAGACCACAGCCATCCGCTTTTCATCAATTAAGGTCAGCTGTTCCAGACGAGTCTTAACCCACTCACTGTCTTCGATTTTAGCTTCAATAATGATTCGGAGGGAAGGGATTTCCACCTCCCCGGGTATCACGACCTCAGTGCCATAAACAGGTATAGAGTTGCTCCTACCGATGTGCGCACCGTAGTGCAATATCCCAGTAATGCAAATGGCAACTTTTCATGCCATTTCCTGGAGCTCTGAATCATCTTTCTCAAAATCTTCTTGATGTTCTTGTTTGCTGCTTCAACAGCACCATTGGCTTTGGGAAGGTAGGGAGTAGAGTTTCTATGCGTTATTTTGAATTGTTCACATATCTCTCCTATCAAACGACTATTCAAGTTTGCAGCATTATCTATGATAATAGTTGTAGGAATGCCAAAATGGAAAATAAGATTGGAATGCACAAAATCTACCACAACTTTCTTAGTTACCAATTTGAGAGTGATGGCTTCAACCACTTCGTGAAATAGTCAATGGCAGCCAGTATGAATCTGTGCCCATTTGAGGCTTTCGGCTCGATCAGTCCTATGACGTTTATGCCCCAAGCTATAAATGGCCAAGGTGCTGACATGGGATGTAGTTCTATGGGAGGTGCATGAATCAAATCACCGTGCACCTGACACTGATGGCACTTCCGGACAAAGCTGAAATAGTCCTTTTCCATGGTTATCCAGTAATAGCCTGGTCGAAGGATTTTCTTTGCTAAAACATACCCATTCATGTGGGGTATGCACACCCCTGCGTTTACTTCATGCATGATCCTCCCGGCCTCCTTGGCGTCAACACATCTTAACAAGTTGAGATCCGGGGTTCTTTTGTACAAGACCTCACCACTTAAGAAGAAACCACTTGCATGCCATCTAATGGTTCTCTTTTTGTCTCCAGTGGCTTGCTCGGGGTATTCTTGCATTTTTAGAAACCTTTTGATATCATGGTACCATGGCTGGGTGTTTGGTTATACCTCAACCGTATTACAGTACCCATGCCTTTCCCTGATTTGGATTTCTAAGGGATCAATGTGTGCATTGCCTGGGTAGGGCAACATCGAGGCCAGAGTGGTGAGTGCGTCAGCTAGTTCATCGTGACAATGAGGGATGTACCAGAGCTCTATTGACTTGAACCGCTTGCTAAGATCTTCCACATGTTGCCGATAGGGAATAAGCTTAACATCTCGGGTTTCCCATTCTCCCTGGGCTTGCCGGATAATCAGATCTGAGTCTCCCATAATCAACAACTCTTCGATGTTCTGGTCAATTGTCATATTCATACCCATCATGCAGGATTCATACTCGGCAGTGTTGTTTGTGTAGAAAAACGGAAGCCTAGATGTGGCCGGATAGTGCTGACCAGTGGGTGAGATCAAGATTCCCCAATCCCTACACCTTTTGCATTTAACGCTACATCAAAGAACATTTTCCAAGCAGTAGTATCCTCAGATATCACCTCAATCGAGTTTACTTCTTCATCTGGGAAGTAGGTGTTCAACGGTTGATATTCATCATCAACCGGATTTTCAGCCAAATGATCTGCCAACGCTTGGGCTTTCATTGCTGTGTGAGTGACATACACTATGTCCAATTCCGTGAGCAGAATCTTCCATTTTGCTAATCTCCCTGTGGGTATCGGTTTCTGGAATATGTATTTCAAAAGATCCAACCTGGTTATGAGGTAGGTGGTGTAGGCTTGCAGATAATGTCTCAGCTTCTGAGTGACCCAAGTTAAGGCACAACAGGTTCTCTTCAACAGAGTATACTTACCTTCATTGTTGGTAAACTTCTTGCTCAGGTAGTAGATCGTCTGTTCTTTCTTTCCAGTTACATCATGTTGCCCGAAGACACAGCCGAAAGAATTTTCCAAGACTGTCAGGTACAAGAAAAGAGGTCTTACTGGCTCTGGTGGGACCAAAGCTGGCGGACTTGACAGATATTCCTTGATCTTATCAAAAGCTTCTTGACATTCATCCGTCCACTTGATTGTTGCATCTTTCTTCAGCAATTTGAATATGGGCTCGCATGTGGATGTCAACTGCGCAATAAACCGGCTGATAGAGTTTAATCTGCCCAACAAGCTCAACACATCTTTCTTGGTTCTCGGAGGAGGCAAATCCCGAATAGATTTTATTTTTGTTGGACCTAACTCGATACCTCTCCGGCTGACTATGAAGCCCAAACATTTGTCGGATGGGACTCCAAACGCACATTTGGATGGGTTCAGCTTCAAATCATATTTGCGTAACTGCTCGAAGAATTTTCTCAAATCTCGAACATGTTCATCCTGGGTTTTGGACTTGATGATTACGTCGTCCACATACACCTCTATCTCTTGATGCATCATATCATGGAAAATTGCGGTCATTGCCCTCATGTAGGTCGCCCCAGCATTCTTCAAACCAAATGGCATGACTTTGTAACAGTATGTACCCCAGGATGTGGTAAATGTTGTTTTCTCTGCATTTCCTTCATCCATCAACACCTGGTAATATCCTGCGTAACAATCCACGAAGGACTGTATCTCATGCTTCGCGCAGTTATCAACAAGGATGTGGATGTTGGTCAAAGGGAAGTTGTCTTTGGGACTTGCCTTGTTTAAATCTCTGTAATCCACACACACCCGGGTCTTCCCGTCTTTCTTTGGAACTGGGACTACATTAGCTAGCCATGTGGTGTACCTAACCACTCGGATCCCCCCTGCTTTCAACTGTTTCGCGACCTCTTCTTTGATCTTGTCACTGATATCAGTTTTGAACTTTCTTTGTTTTTGCTGGACCGGGGGGTAATTGGGGTAAGTAGGCAACTTATGAACCACCAGATCAACACTTAGCCCTGGCATGTCGTCGTACGACCAAGCAAACACATCTTTGAACTCAAACAGGAGTTGGATTATTGCATCCCGAGTTTTTTCATCCGTGTGAATGCTTATCTTGGTTTCCTTGATTTCTTCAAAACTTCCCAAGTTAACCGGCTCGGTATCATTTAAGTTTGGCTTAGGTTTATTCTCAAATTGTTCCAATTCTCGATTTATTTCCCTAAAAGCCTCTTCTTCATCGTATTCCGGTTCTTGGTTCATTATTTCACAATTAGACAACATGTTTGGATCTGGGCATGAAGTTCACAAGCATGTCATGTTATTTAAAGCCGCATTATTAGAAATGAAAGGAGAAATAAAAGAGAAAAATAGCAAAATCAGAAAGAATAAAGAAAAATGAACGATGAAATATTGATTTCATTTCATGGAATTTGAAGATAATAGGGTTTACATTTTGGAAATTAAAAGCCAAGAAACTAAAGAAAACATCCGAGTTACACCCTGGAATAACTCACGATGCAGAAAAAGTGGCAGGACAAGTCTACAGGGACTTCCACCTGATTGGCAATGGCATAGCCTTCCAATTCTGCAGCTTGGCATTTGGCCCCATATACAGCACCTCAGTGGTGCTCGAGCCCTCTCCTGGCTAAACCATGTGGGTTTCATATAGTATTTTTCTCATTGCCCCACATATTTCTTCAATCTCTTCGGCCGTAAAGGCCTCATCCTCTTCTTCTTCATTTTATTTTGGCTTGACAAAGGTCTCGTACAGATGTGGCAGTGGTTGAGGCAAAACCCATCCATCATTATTTCTGTCGTCCACCCATTTTATATCATCTGGAGTAGGTTGGAAGCCTACCCCGAAGAACTTCTCAATGGTAGGCAGGGTAACTGGTTCAACTATTCCTTGCAGGGATTTCCCAAGTCCCTTCCCTGGTTTGAAGCCGTGTCAGATTATTTCTTTAGCCACCATGATTGAGGCATTGGAAAGGAGGGGTTGGGGGCAAGGGTTTCCTTCTTCATACTGGTCTGCCACCACAACTTCAAAGGCCTGATAAACTATGTGCTCGCTTCCTTCTCTCGCTTCAAGGCATGAGACTAAGGGGTCTCGATAAATTGATTTCTCGTCCTCCCTATGGACCACGATTTCTTCATCCTCATGCTCAAATTTTACCATTTGATGAAGAATAGAGGGTACGACCCCTGCTACGTGGATCCACGGTCTCCCCAAGAGAACGTTGTAGGATGTGTCCACGTCTAGAACTTGGAAAGTCATCTCAAATTCCACTGGGCCAATGGTCATAATTAGATCGATCTCTCCAATCGTGTCCTTTTTGATACCATCGAAGGCTCGTACGCAGACATTGTTGGGATGAATCTTTCGGTCACAATTTCCATGCGTTGTAATGTTGAGAGTAGGAAAATGTCCACCCCAGAACCTCCATCCACCATAACTCTTTTTACGTAGTATCCTTCACATTTGATAGTTAAGTGCAGGGCTTTGTTATGTGTAGCGCCTTCCGTAGGCAAGTCAGTTTTGCCGAATAAAATCTGGTTGATAGGAAAAAATCTTTCCGTCATTCTTTCTAATTGCTCCACAGAAGTCTCAGCTGGCACGTATGCCTCATTGAGGGTCTTGATTAGTACCTTCTGGTGTTCGGGGAATTTCATCAACAAAGATAGCAAGGAAACTTGTTCAGAAAACATTCAAAGCTGGTCAACCACTTCATAATCCGCCATCTTCATTTTTTGAAAGAAAGCTTCCGCCTCTTCGGCACTCATGGGTTTTTTTAGATGGGAAGCGCTTCTTGGTGGCGTTGTTCACTTCTTCCAAATTGGAGTACTTTTCCACAGGGTAATTTCCTTGAACCTCTCCTGAGATTTCTTCGCCCTTATACTTCACCACTGTTTTATGGTAGTTCCAAGGCACCGTGAAAGGATCTCACTAGAACAAAAAGGAAATTTAGCGGCAATGATTTAGCAGCAATACACTAATTACCGCTAATTTATTCATGAAAGGCAAATATTAGCGGCCAATAAATATTAACCGGTAATTAGTATATTTTTAGTGACCATTCAAGAGAATAAACGGTAAAATTATTGTTTTTATTTTTAATATTGCCTCCAATTTATATTTTAGCCTTTTAAACTATTAAAAAAAATCATGAATTACCTTAATTGAAAAACCCCAAACTGCACAAATCTCATCTGCAACTGCTGCAACACAAATTCGTCGGCCACCCTAACCACCAAAAGTGTTTGTAAGTTTCTATCTCTATCTTTTGTGTTTGATTTTGTAGGTGTTGGGTGGATTAAAACTTTCTAGTTGATTGCGTCTATGGCTTTGATGGCCAAATATCAATTCACTGAATGAATATCTTTGTATCTCTTTCTAGTTTGAAATTGAGGAATCTATGGCATGATTTTGAATTAAACAAACTATTAATTTTTATAGTAAATTTTTTATCTGACATTGTTCTTATAGTATTTAACTTCATTGTTCCAATATTCTAGATCTATAGTTGTTTATAGAAAAGCTGATTTGGACAATTCAAGATAAAATTGGGGGCTGAGCCAAAATATATTTTATTTTTAATTTTTTATAATATATATTTTAGAATTGTACTTATCTGCCAAAGCTTGGGTTGTCAGAGTAAGGAGGAATAGGTTGAACACGAACAGATACTAGTTTATTTTTTAGAAAATCTAAAACTGAAAAAACAAATCATGTGTGTTGTGATAAAAAAGTATATCCAGTGAGCTTTGACATGCTTTTTTTTAGTACTATTTTTTATACTAGTATAATATCCTAGTTGTTGAGATTTTATAAACCTACAATTGATCCATGTATTCTAAGTTAGTAGAGAAGACAGCTGGTTGTAAATTTAACAATTTTGTTATCATCGGTGTTATTTACCCATCTTCTTTGGTATTCCTTCTTTTCAAGTCAAATAAAAAAGTTGATGTAATTCCATTTTTGAGAAGTGCTTGAGATAATGTTTCATTGATATATCTTAATTTTTTGTGCTATGAACTTATGCATTAAGAAGATGATTTAGTTAGTATTTAAAGGCAATCTCTTAAAGCATTAAGAAGATAATTTGGCCCAGTCCTTTTTCACATGTTATTTGAATAGGCTTGATTTCAAGATATACTTGACTGAATTTGCAGTTGGTCCTTCGTAAAGTAGAACATGGTGATACTGCAGGCAGAGGATAAAGGAAAATGAATAAATGTTATTCTTAATTTTTTGGTCAAAGTAATAGTAATGCTATTTTATGAAACATCAAATGAGTGCCAAACTAGGATAGCATCGTACCAGCATCACTAACATAAGTAAAAAGCAGTGATTGAAATCAAAATAACTACAAAGACTATTCCAAAAATATTCAGTAATTTTTTTTTGAACATAAGTCTAATGCAAATATATGTCCCTTTCTTTATGAAAATAGATTATTTGTCTAAACGGTGAGATGAACTACAACTTAGTACTACTGGAATAATGATTTTTTTGTCTTTCCATTTGTTGTGAATCTGTTGTTCCATTGTTTAAGTAACCTCAACCATATTTTAATTGTGTTTTCTATGATGCTTATTCATGTTAATTCCACTAGAATTAGCAGAAAAGTTAGAAAATTCTTTCCTTAAAGCTATGCCTGTTATTGCGATTTATATATTTTTAATAAGTTATGTAGTAAGTTTAAGTAGGTTGGTTCTTATAATATCGTCTGATCCATTAATCTTTTTTCTTTTTCTTTTGTAGATGCATTAACAATGAAGTTGTCATTTTTCTGCTTCACGCTTTTAACAATGATGTTGTCACTTTTTGCTTTAATGAATCTTGAACCTAACCTAGTTTGTAGGAAAATAATATTGGCATGTGCATGGTTCTTACTTCTTAGTCTATGGATATTAAACATTGCTGATCTTTTTACTGGTCATTGAGATATTTATAGCAATATTACTGCTTTGCTAGTCTATTTCAGTAATGTTATGTTAAAGTATCTTGAGTTAGGATTCTTGAAGTCATCAGATGATTCAGATCTTTTCGTTCTAGGGAATTCAGAAGCAAGAAAGGTTCATGGGCCTATTTTAGTAAAAGATATTTGAAAACTTCCGCGGGAAGACAATTAATGTACCGTTTAATAATTGTAACCAAACTATTATTAAAGATGATCGAAAGCATGCTAGCTTTATTCATATTTCTTTAATTATTTCTATTCTTTGTGGATTAATTGACACTGAAAGACATATGTCTTTTTAAAACAAATTACTTTTTTGGTGACTTGAATGGATCTTCTTTTGGTTCATATATAAATTTTGTTGAATTTTTGGAGCAATTGAAAGTTTACATAAATTGGTCTGCTATAATTCATTTCTAGATTACCTGAAAGTTTGACTCAACAATATTAGGCATAAACTCCCATGTTACTATGGTTGCTCCAAAGAAAAAAATATTGTGGTCCAGACTTTCAAACTTTTAATAAGGTAAACTTCTCCTCAAACTTTCAAAGATGTATATAGTGTCTATTTTTGTACTGTGACTTTCCCCCTTTTGCACCTCAAGTGAACAGGTGATTCGATTTGATGAGCTTTACATATTTTAATAAAATTTTAATCATATAAACGTTTTGTTATCTACCGTGTTAATATTTATTAAATCCCTGAAGCGAACAATGGACATGAACCAGTACCACAAGCATCAAGGATACCTATCATTGCTGAAAATACTCAACCTTCATACAGTACGACTCATCTTTATTCTTCGGTGTTACTATTGAATTTTTTACTATTTGAGTTTTCCAACCATCGATTTTAATTAATTTGTTATTGTATTTGGCCTTACCTTGGATGCTTCTCGCTTTTATATTTTTTTTCCCATGGTTGTTGATGTGGTAAAGTTGTGATAGTAGTGAATAATTTTGAAGATAATATTTTTCATGATTGTAATTATATGCGTAATATATTTGTATTTTTCTTATGTACCCACATAGTATAAATATTATTTATTTATTTATTTAGTTAAATGGACATCATTTTCAGTTTTTAAACCAATTCATATTTGCATGCTTGAATTCTTGTGATGGTTGACAAACCTATAGCCCTAAACCTGAAAGTCAATCACAACAAGTGTGTTGAGTCTTTATAGGGTAAGTTTAAAACTCCAATAATTATACAAAGTATTTGTATTTCTTGAGACCAGATGCTGGTAAATATCCCTTTTTGATAAGATAATGTAAAATTAAAATTTATTTAAATCTTTGCTACACTGTACTAGAATCGCCTTTAGAGACATTTAGTATCGTTGTTTTTGTGATAGAATTTGAATAGCACAATATATTTTCGTTGAAAATGGAGAGTTTTTATCCTTTTTTGATACTACTACCTATTGTGATATTTATGAAATTGTTGAACTTCAGTGTTATAGGAGAAAGTTCATTTCCGAATAACATCACATTTTATACACTTGTTTCAGTTGATACAAAAATAATTTTTTCAATCTCTAATACTAATTATCACATGTCATCTATACCCGACTAAACTCTTATGTTTCGAAAAATTCTTTTTCAAATTAAAAGTTTCTAAACCCAGTGCACCCAGAACTGAAGTTTCAAAAAATTCTTATGTTGGTATGCCTAGTGCACCCAGAACTGAAGTTCTTATGATGGTATGCCTAGTGCACCCAGAACTGAAGTTCTTATCAGAAAACAGTTATTGTTATTTTATTAATTTTATATATTTACATTTCGTTGAATTATAGTTATTCTTAAGTTCCTATCATAAAATAATTATTCTTAAATTAGCTATAATTTCTTGAGAAATTTTATTTCAACTATTTGTGATACGTACATTATGATTATGCCTAAGGTGTTGCCAAAGGCCTAATGTCCATAATTTTGTGTCACCTATTTGGGAGCTTCATTAGTAGCATGTAAGCGTAATCTAGTATCCATATTTAAGGAAAAGAACGTGGCGACTATAACATTTAATAATTAACTTGGGTGTAGCTTCTTTTTACTTCTCCAAGCTAATACTCTGCTTTTAATTTTTTCGATTTCCTCTCTATTTTAACAAATAAAGAAACTCTCTTTCATTGTTTGGACATCCGTTATTAATCCATCTAGTTGTTACTATTTATAAATGTTAGGTGAAAAGTTGGCTAAAAAAGATTCTGATAATGATGGAGTCTTCAAGATATTTTTTTTTCATATTATATTTCATCTTTTGACACAATTATTTTATAATTTCAGGTCATACACTTTGATGTTCGATAATTTAGCGGGTGAAAGATTTTTTTATGATGAAAAGTTACAGAAATAATTTGGAGACTGTCATTCGTCAAGATTAGTTATATAATGATATTAGTTATTTAGTTCAAATTGTATAAGTTTATTTTTAAAGTTCCTGTGGCATTAATATTTTTGATTAGGACCTACTTTTACTTGTTATGATTTATTGAGATATATTTTTGAATTAATATTAATATATTTCATTGTTTGGATCATATTCTGGACAAATGTAGTAACTATTATTAATAGTGGCTAAACTATTGCTATTACAGCTTGTGCCTTTTAGCGCTATTTTAAATGGATGATAAAAGGAAAAGTTAAGACATTTCTACCACGGATATTGTAGTTATTATAATTGCTGAAAAATAATTATTGTTAAAGATATTGACTTTTAGTGGCAATTTAGTTGAATATATCAGCCATTAAAATAGATGCAAAAAGGGAATATCATAGCCATTCTAATTACCACAATACGATTGTCGTTAAATATATGAACTGTTAGCAGCGATTATTTTAAATTTAGTGGCAATACAAATGGACACCAAAGGAGAATAATTAGCTGTTTTGGATTTGATTTAGCAGCCATCATAATTGCCGCAAATAATTGCCGTTAAAGTTTATGGTTTTTAGCGGCAATAATTCATACTGTTTACCAGCATTTGTGATAATGGCTGCTAGGCTTTGCCGACCCCGGCTTCAACGGCTAAAGAAAAATAGTCGGTAAAGGATATAGCGACAATTGTTATTGCCCCTTTTTGTTATAGTGTCTGTCATGGGCTTCTGTGGCGCGCGACCAATAACCACGGGCTCACTCAGCCTTGGTGAATTAATTTTCCCCCGCACCACATAAGATCCCTTGGGCACATACATCTGGGCTGCCTTGTTCAGTTCAAATCTCCTGGGAGGACTCAAAGTCATTTGCTTTTCCTTGCGGCCCCGAGGGACATAGAGAACAACATCTTTGGCGGGTGCTGCCCCAGTTCCTGCTTCAAATTTTTCTCTGATTTTGAGTGGGCGGTTTTGTTCTTTTTCTCCCCTTCGTCTTTGCTTCGGGGAGGTTTTTGGTTTTCTCTCCATATTGCAATGGCGATGTGGCCTTTATGGCCTGGTCAAATTTCTTATCTTCACAGATCATTCCAATTACTGGCCCATTGTTGTGGGTTGGTAGTGGATTGTTGGTCACATTGGTGATATCCTCGTCCCTTAACACTATCTTCCTCTGTTCTATCAAATCCTCCACGGCTCTTTTCACAATCCAACAGTTTTTTGTATCATGCCCCTCAGCTCCTGAGTGATAAGCGCATCGGGCGCTCTGTTGGTAGGAGGGTGATTCTGGGTTTTGCTTGTTTGGAGGTACAGGCTGCAACATACCCATTTGGACAAGCTTTGGAAACAAACTGGAGTAGGATTTACCGATTGGTGTAAAATTTGGCCTCCTGGGTGGTTCAGGAGGACAAAAGTTATTTTGTGGATGACAGGGGTTGTAGTGGTTTTGGGTGATGAGGCTGGTTTCTTGGAAATGGAGCTTGGTTTCTGTTGGCTTGTTGCTGAGGCCGGATGGAAGGTTGAGCATTCATGACCTCATACGGCTGAGAAGCATAGGCCATATCCTGGCGAGGGTAATAATGCTGAGGAGGTCTTTCTTGGAGCACGGTGTCTTCTTGAACCTGATGCTACTATGGATGTTTCTTCTTTCTCATTACCCTTTGCTACTCCTCCAGACCCGCCCTGAATGGCTTGGGAGGTTTCTCTAATAGTAGATTGGCTTAGAATTCTGCATGTTTTCAATCCATTTTCCACCATTTCACCGATTTTGATAGCTTTCGCAAACGGTTTACCCATAGCTGACATCATATTCTAGAACTAGTCGGCTTCCCGTGCTTGGAGGAACACTGTGACCATTTCGACTTTGTCCATCGGAGGCGTTACTCTAGATGCTTGCTCACGCTATTTGATTGCGTACTCCCGGAAGCTTTCCGAGTACTTCATTTTTAAGTTTGCCAACGAATTTTTGTCTGGAGCAATGTTTATATTGTACTGGAATTGTCTGACAAAGTCTCTAGCGAGGTCGTCCCAGATGTGCCAACGAGATATATCTTGATCCATGTACCACTCGGAGGCAATACCAACCAGACTTTCTCCAAAATATTCCATGAGTAACTCTTGTTTTCCTCCAGCTCCTCGCAACTGATTGCAGTATTTCTTAAGATGAGCAATAGGATCACCATGTCCATCATACTTTTCAAACTTTGGAGTTTTGTATCCCAGAGGCAAGTGCACATGAGGGAACATGCATAGATAAACATATGACACACTTTTCTGCCCACTCAGACCCTTTATATTCTTGAGGCTCTGCTCCAAGCTTCTCATCCTCTTTGCAATTTCTTCCTGTTCGGGAGTTTTGGGAGTCTTTTCCTGTCCCGCAGTGAACTCAAATTGAGACGGTTAAGTATAAGTATAAGTGGGGAACTGAGGAGGCTCCATTTGGAAGGTGGGTGTTTGGAATGTAAAGGCCGAAGGATCAAAAGTAGGCCTAGGCAGTGCAGGCTGTGTTGTGGCTGAGCATGGGGGAACGGTGAAGATATTGGAGGCTGCTCCAGACATGAACACCCGGGGGCGAACCTCAGAAGGTGTTCCCACAAAATGAACCAATATGGTGGGCTATCCCGGTGGGGTGTTCGAATGATTGATTGGAACATTAGAAGTACCCTTGGATCTCGAAAACAGTTCGGGGAATCCCGAGATGGCACTTGGAAGCTCTCTTCCATCCACCCAGGCATGCCATATTTCCATGACCCGAAGACGTATGATCCTGTTCTCTTCAGCCGCTATAGATTTTGAGGTCGGGATGCCCGAGATTGGGTTATCATGTGTGATGGGAACTGTTGGCAAGGTGATTTCTGAAGACATTCCTATACTTCCCTTTGATCTAGTAAAGTATGGATGTGAAGCCAGGTTACCAGAAAACCCAACCACCGTTTCTATAAAACATGGACTGGGTGACAGCAACAAACGATTAACTTGAGACAAATAACAGATAGGTAATCGCACGTTGGGGTGTGATACACCTATACGGTTAAATGGGTTTCTACATGTTTTGCAACAGTTGCATGCGTCATCCCGGCTATTCCTTATTCTTTTCCATTTTCTTCTTTTGATTTTTACTCTTTATTTTTCTGCTTTTCCTATCTTTTGTCCTTTTCTCTCATTTTACTCATTATTTTCTCTTTTTTTGTTCTTTATTTTCTTTTTTTATTGGAGCTATTTACAAATATGACCGGATCCGATGAGGACTGCCTATGTATCAGGACGCCGCATGAATCAGATCATTACGTAGTTCAAGAAAAATAAATGCGAAAATAAGGAAACAATTTTTGGGAATTTTCAATTTTCATTAATAAAACTTCTAATACAAAAGATGTTAACTACTCATTTTCTTGGAAAGAAAAACTACAAACAGACTCAAAATAAAGCAAAATACAGACTCGATGCTTGAAAAATCAGGAATACATTAAAGCTTCAACTACTTGGGCCCGCGAGGCATCATTCGGCCTCGCCGCGGGCCTATGTGCGAGACCCCCTTGTAGTCACTCTAAATCACCCATGACTTGATGGACAAAATTCATTAGTGCAGCAAAGAAGGTGGCACGAGTCATGTCCTCGCACGCTTGGCATTTCGTGGTGATATAGTTAGCGATGGCCCTAATCCTTTCTCTAATTCGGACTTTTTCCTGAAGTAACCGCCCTATCTGCTGGTTCCGGGCTTCCAACACTTGGGAGTCATGAAAGTGCTAATTTTGCAACTGCTATATTTCTTTCTCCATTTGATCCATCAGCTTATAACAATGCTTCCAATCGGCTTTGAAATCTTTAGCCCGTTAGGCTTCCTCTACCTCAAGAGTAGTCATCTTTATTCTTAGCCTAGTGATGGTCTCTTCATCGTTTCTCTTTATTTGCTACACTAATCGTGCCCATTCTTCTACTTTCTTTGTCCATTTTTCCCGGGTTTTTGCTAGACAATCTCAGACTTTTCCAGGTTTTCTTGGCACTCGAGGATTTTATTTTTTAGACCACTTATAAGTCTTTCATCAGCCCGACTTCTTTCCGGGTTACTGGCAGCTATTTTCATCTTACTGATCTGAGCTTTAAGGGCCTCATTTTCCTGGGTCAGTTTCTTCTTTTCTCCCTCGTCTGCGGCGGCTTAAGCACCATTTTCAAATTGAAGCTCCATGACTTGCCTTTCTAATTGGCTTATTTTGGCTCTATACTCATTCTCCTTAGTCAACCAATCACATTGCACCTGGGCCCCATTGGTAAATTGTTGGACATGTGGTCTCTTTGCGGGCCTTTTAGGAATCTTGAATCGTTTGCCGAACCAAACCATGTACTTAGGGTCCAGTTCACCTCTAGCTCGGTCTCGCACTATGGTCTAGGTTCAAGAAACCTACACTCATTCCATACTTGGCGAATTTTCCCTTCTGGAAATGCGGCTTTTGGGCCCAGTTCAATGACATGTTTACTCAAATCTTCATCATTGTGGACGGTTTGAAATCTTCCTAATTGTCGCAAAACCTTATAGGGAGCATAGTGATGAATGCTCTGAATGCCCATCAAGAGGATATAAGACACTTCAGCTAACATGCACACTACTTTGGTGACAGGAAGCCATTCAAATGCCCACTCAATCTTATCGGCAGTCAAGGATCTCAGATGTGCAAGCCAGGCCTCAGTACCCATAGGGAATTCAATACCTGCTACCCGGCTTTCAAATTCTTCAATGCAGCTCAACCTGGTCAAATCATAATTCATGTACCCAACCCGGTGACAGAGGTGTTCTTGCATCCATAACTGTAGTAACAAATTGTAACCCTGGAAGAACTTTCCCCTTTCCTGACAGATAGTCAAGGATCGATAGATTTCAGATACGATCAGGGGAACCACATTGTTGTTGGCTTTCTTGATTGCAACATCGATCATTCCCACAAGACCTATCTCTATATTCCCATCTTTTCGTGGACAGATCACAACTCCCAAGAAGGCTACCATGAAAGCTAAACCCCGCCTTCCCTCCCATTTATCTTTGTTTCTGGCATTGGTTAGACCAGTGTTTGGCTCTTCAAAACCTCGGGGGCTACCATATCGATGGTACAAGAAATGGAGTGTGCAATACCTTTCCGATAGATTTTCGTCCTGAACATCCCGACTAATACTTAGTAAATCCAGAAATCTGTGGGGAGATACCGATCTTGGTGCCAACGGATATCGGCTTCTAAGATTTCCATTAAGGCCCGCATAACCCGCAACTTCCTCCAATGTAGGTGTGAGCTCATAGTCAGAGAAACGGAACATATTGCGAGTCGGGTCCCAGAAAGGTATTAAAGCCTCAATTATGTCCAACCTTGGCTTGACGTTCAATAGTCGACAAGGCCTCCCAGAACTTTTACCACTATTTCTCTACTACCATTTTCTAGATCATTCCACCATATATGGAGCTTCAAGGGGATCTCCTTAAGGACTGCGAAGGGTTCAATCTCATTCGTGCTCATCTTGCACATTTATTAAGGTGACTTAAAGACTTATTTTAACCTAAAAGAAGAAAAAGCAACATCATTTTTTTTCTTTAAAAATTTTCATTTCAAAAACAAAGCTCCGGCATTGCAGATACGGCCTTTTAGCACTTCGGGGAAGAAGATTTTAAGGTTGTACCCGCTAACCGCTAAAAATGACCCAAGGTGGTTGTTCTTGCAAAAACAACCTTCCGGCGCACTTTTGGGGACATTCGGCTTATCTTAGACAAGAATGGCATCACCCGACTTATTTGTGACAAGAATTAAATTTTGTCGTTTTTGGACTATTTTTGCAAAAGGGAAGTTGGACCCGATGAGGGTTGCCTACGTATCCCACATCTGGTGGGAATCAAACTGGCATAGTTCGGGCAGATTTGACAAAGCCAATATTTTTTGAAAACAAAAACTTTCTTTTTTATTATTTTCTCAAAAATCCGGCAGAGTTTCAGTACTATTTGGGTATTGGTTTTTCAAAACAGGTGATTACCCTCAGTTAACCCTAACATTGGTATTCTCTTTTTAACTCTCTCCCATTATTTACAAGCCGGTCAACATGCAAATCTAAAGCAAATAAATGCACAAGTAGCAAGTAATATGCATCAGGATGGTCTTTTCATTTCAGGTCACCTGTCCTAGACGGACCCAACTCCTGTGTTGAGTCCCCTAAATCAAATGCACGTGATGCAAACAAACGTTCCTACTAGGGATCTGACATGAGATTTTGTTATACTAGGTTTTAATCCTAGGTTTATTGTGCTAGACCTGGCTTACCCGAGCAGACAACTCGAGGGGGGGAAGCGTACCGGGAATACAGAAGCTTTGCCAGCTTAGCAACTTGTCCGAACCTCGTTTTAAATGGGATAAGACTCTAAATAGAAGAGAAGTCACACGAAGTGCACCCTTCTCCATGATGTAGAAGTCTCAGAGAGAGGAAGGGCTTCGTAGCAGTTTATATAAACAATTTAACAAATATCAAAGCGGTAAAGCATTTAGCACGTTGAGCATGAAACATGTAGAAAAATCAGGTAATAAATAAAGCCAATCATAACAGCTACTCTAAGCTCGAATTCTTGAACCCTGAACAAAAATTCAGGGTTCGCTTCCCCAGTAGAGTCACCAGAGCTGTCACACCTCCTTTTTTACACACCACACCGAAGGTTAGTATATAAGGGAGTTTTTTCAATTAAAGTAATATTATTCGAAATGGGATTATTTATTTAATTTTTCAGAGTCGCCACTTGGGATGGTTTATTTTCTGGTGTCCCAAGTCACCGGTTTATTTTAAATCCCAAATCGAGGAAAATTCAACTTTCCTTGTGAAGTCTGCGAACCAGAAATTCTGAATAAGGAATTTTTGTTAACCTGAGGGAAGATGTTAGGCACCCCCAGATTCATATGTCGAACCCAGATCATATGTTGAACGGGTCTCATATGACAACGGGTCTCATATGTCAAACCCAGATCATAGCAGAAATTATCCAAGCCTTTAGCAAAAAAATGACAAAAAGGATTTAAACAATGCAGATCTAAAAAAAACTTGGAATTGAATGATCACTAAAATTAAACCTGCAATTGCTAGGTGTGGAAGCCATGATTGAAATTAACTGAAACCCATTCCCAAACCATTTTGAGTTAACCATGTGCTTATAATGTTCAATTACACATTAGAAACTAAAAATTATGAGAACGTTAATTATTATAGTCATGATTTACATCTTATTTGAGCACATCCTTAATACATCAAATACGACTCTAAAACTGCCTGCTAAAAAAATAAACGAGCTTACTAAGTCAAAGTTTTAGATTCTAGCTAAATTTTGAACTACTTTCTTTTTTTAAAAAAAAATTTACAAACTGAGCTACATACATATAAATGTCACGAGCAGAATGATAACCAAATCAAGCCATTTTCAATCTTATATCATGATGCATACCTCACATAAACCATCACATTTCTCATTGAACAAAACAATGCCATCATATTTAAACTAATCATAAGACTTCGCTAATATCTAAACATCTATCATTTTGCCCTCGACCTCTCTAACATCAAACCAAATATGAAAATGTTCCTAAGCACAATTACTTATGCTGCTTAGAGCTAACAGATCTAACACATCAAATTTGGATAGACTTTTAAGCACAAGGTTTTAACAGTCCTTAAACAAATACAAATGCAAAAGCCCTTTAATTACACAATGACTCGTGTGGTATATAGCATAAACATTATAGAGCAGCAAAAATGAGTACAAGGGAATCTATAGCCATGCTTTCAACTTTTACTTCATCTTCCAAACTGAAATTTTACATCCAATGGAACTTAGGAAAAGTACCTGGAAATTGATAGAGAAAGCAGAGGAGAAGAAGCAGTAGATACAACTGAGCAAGAAAGCAGAAATCAAAAGGGAAAAGGGAATGGAACAGTGTATCCCTAGCAGAAAAATCATCTCAGTTCCAAGTAATGCTAATGCAATAATCGACAAAATCAACCAAGGCTTCGAACCAAACTCTTAAAACACCCCGAAATCAAATCCTTTCAACCCCATATTAATTAGAAAAGGTTTCATGACTGGAGAATTTCAGAGATCAACAAAAGATAAAAAAAAATTCAATGGAACAGTAGAACTTTTTTCAGTTTTCCTTTTTTTCTGGAATTTTTCTATCAAAATCTGAATTGAGCCTCAAGTAACAATGCCTTTATAGGAAAGTTACTAGGGCAACCTTAAGGGTTCAGTTATTTCTTTTTAGTCCTTCTCGAATTTTCTGTTTTGCTACTTAGAACTTCATTTTTTAACTTGTTTATCAAGTTAGCATCTGAAAATTAACTAAAGGCCCTTGCTAGAAGCTTCTAGGGACTTCTTAGGCAGTTAGGGAAAGATTCCCTAAACTCTATTCCCTAATTTACTCTTAGGCACCCTGCTATTTACCTTTTACCCTTTCCCTTGAGATCCCTCTAGTTTTTAGATTGACAATTACACCCTAAACCCCTTAAAATATGACAAACAGGATTAATCAAACACTAGGGCTTCAAACGGACCAAACTATGAACAATTCTTAAAAGAAAAAAATGCAGAAAATCAACTAAAAAACAAATTGAAACAAGAATCAAACACACGGCACTCATAGGACCATTTAACGAGTAACTTAAACAAACCTAAACCTAAATTAAACAACACACGTCATTCAAACTTGTTAACCATTAAAACAAAACATAAAGGTCGAGGTTCAACAGTTCGATTAACAGGAAAAACAGGCACAAAATTTAATTCAAACCTAGAATCTGCGCATGAGCTTCAGATCAAGGGAGAAAAAGATGAATTAAACCTAAAAGAAAAAATTAAAGGAAGTGAAGAGGTGCTTACCTTATTTGGACAGACTCAAAAACGGACATCGAACCATTGATTTTCGTCCTCAGTAATGTCACCCACTTGCTCTTAATAAGAACAAGTAAATAGCATTATCGAGGGACGAACCAATAAAACCTCGAATAATCTTCATGCAACAGTGGTCTGGACCCCGAACCCTAGATCTAAAATTCAAACAATTTGTGGGGTTTTTGAGAGAAATTGACCATAAATTAGTGGATAGGAGGTGGTAAGAGTTCAAGGGTGTAATTTTTGGGTTGATTGGTACAGCGCCGCCACTGGAGGAACTGTGGCGGCGCTAGGGTTTGCAGCTTCTGAGCAAGATTCGAGAGGTTTGGGTGGGATTCGAGGGAAAAGGGGTGTGGATTTGAAAAGAGGAGAAGGAGAGGAAGCTATGGTGTAATTTTGGTGACGATTGGCCACCAGCTGCCAACGTGGGCGATTTCCGGCAGGCAACGGAGACGGTGGCGTTACAGGGGTTCTGAGAAATTTGTGAGATGGTGAGTGAAAGGCGGGGGTAGGCAACGTTTGGACATATAAATATTATTGGACCCTAGCTTCTCAGCCGTTTGATCATCAAACCTTGACGGCTCGAATTAATTCTAACGATACGACATCGTTTCAATTAAGGGGAAAACCAGATCGGGTTAGGGATGGTTTTGGGCCGCGTAAGTAGGGTTTTAGACGTGTATTTTGGTAGGTTTGGACGGATGGGGCTTATTTGGTTGAGTAGGCTGAGAAATGAACCAAAAGCTGGCCCAAACATTGGTCTTTTTAAAAGAAGACACAAACCTTATTTTATTTAGTTTCTTTTTCTTTTCAAATTAAAACAAAAACTAAAATTAAACCTAAAAAAACTAAATTAACCTACCCAATTATATTAATCTCTAATTAATAATCAACACCATTAATTAAATACCAAGTTAAAAGAAAACTAACAAAATTCAAAGCTAAAATTTTAACAAAGCAAGATAAATCAATTTTTTTTTTTGATTTTTGTATGTTTGTAAAACCCTAATTACTAATTAATCTAAAAATATGTGAAATCAAGTCCTAAATGCAATACATATTTTTTGTATTTTTTCATGAATTATATAAATTAAAAATGCACACAAAAATGCAAACAAACAGGAAAAATTATGCAATTAAATCCTAAAAATCAAATAATTAAAAGAAAAATCCTAAATTTAAGTATTTTGTAGGAGTAATTCACGCGAGGCAAAAATCACGTACTGAAAATGATGATGCTAGTACAGTGGAGTGTGTAAATGCTTTACATGGTATGGGCTCGTATTCTTATGAGCCTAGGAAATTGTCCTTGGATCTTGAAAATCGGAAAACTCCGCCAGCTAAGCCATCTATTGAGAAGCCACCATTGTTAAAGCTGAAACCACTTCCTTCACACCTCAGGTATGAGTTCTTGGGCTCAAATTCTAATTTACCAGTTATTATTTATTCTTGCCTCACTAACTTGTAGGTAGACGCCACTTCGGCGGTTCTCAAAAGCAGGAAAAAAGCAATTGGGTGGACATTGGTAGATATTCGGGATGCAAGGCCTTCCTTAGAACACCAAAGGAGGCTCAATGAGGCAATGCAAGAGGTGGTAAAGAAAGAAGTGATCAAATGGCTAGATGCGGGTGTGGTGTATCCAATATCCGATAGCTCATGGAATTCTCCGGTACAATGTGTGCCGAAGAAAGGTGGGATGACGGTGGTGACAAATCACAACAATGAACTTATTCCCACTCGAACCATTATCGGGTGGAGAGTTTGCATGGACTACCGGAAGCTAAATAAGGTGACCCGGAAGGATCATTTCCCCTTGACGTTCCTCGACTAAATGCTTGATCCCCTTGCGAGGAGTGCTTTTAATTGCTTTTTGGATGGCTACTCGGGGTATAATCAAATTTTAATTGCCCCGAAGGACCAAGAGAAGACCACATTTACATGCCCATATAGTACATTTGCTTTCTCCCAGATGTTGTTCGGGTTGTGCAATGCTCCGGCGACCTTCCAACGATGCACGATGGCTATTTTCATCGACACGGTGGAAGACATATTGAAGGTCTTTATGGATGATTTTAGTGCAGTTGGTGACTCCTTTGAAGCATGCTTGGGTAATTTGGATAGAGTTTTGGCCCGGTGTGAAGACACCAACCTAGTGCTCAATTGGAAAAAATGTCATTTCATGGTTGAAGATGGTATAATGTTGGGCCATGAAATTTCTAAGCATGTGATTGAAGTAGACAAAGCCAAGATTGAGGTGATTTCAAGGCTCAAGGCTCCCTCCCCCCAATTCTGTCAAAGGGGTGAGGAGTTTCCTTGGGCATGTACGGTTCTACCAGCGGTTTATCAAGGATTTTCGAATGTTGTGAATACTCTTTGCAAGTTGCTAGAGAAAGATGCTAAGTTTATTTTTGATGATAAATGCATGGAGGCCTTCGAACTTCTCAAGCATAAGTTGACCACTACCTCAATCATTACCGCACCATGTTAGAGCTTACCCTTCGAGCTCATGTGCGACGCAAGTGATGCTGCGGTTGGGGTTGTTTTGGGCCAATGAGTGAACAAAATGTTCCATCCCATGTACTATGCAAGCAAGACTATGAATGAAGCCCAAAGGAACTACACGGTGACAGAGAAGGAATTATTAGCTATTGTGTTCGCCATGGAAAATTTTAGGCCATACCTTATGGGGGCTAAGGTCATTGTGCATACCGATCATGTCGCCCTTAGGTATTTGATGACAAAGAAATACTCAAAGGCAAGGTTGATGAGATGGGTGCTGCTGCTCCAAGAATTTTATCTAGAAATTGTGGACCGAAAAGGTAGTGAGAATCAAGTGGCGGACAACTTATCCCGTTTGGAGGAGGAGGGGAGGCCTTGTGATGGCCTAGAAATCAATGACTCATTTCCCAACGAACAACTCCTTGTGGTGTCAATGAATGAAATGCCATGGTTTGCTGATGTTGCTAATTACCTCGTGACCAGAATAATCCCGTGTGAGCTCTTTTCTAATCAAAGGAAGAATCTCAAGCGGGATAGTTTGGATTTCTATTGGGATGAGCCATACTTGTTTAAGATTTGCACGGATGGTGTGATTCGAAGGTGTGTCTCGGAGGGAGAGCAATTGAGTATTTTGGAGGCTTTTCACTCATCCCCCTATGGTGGCCATCATAAAGGGGTGAGAAAGGCTTCAAAAGTTTTGAGTTGTGGTTTTTATTGGCCAACCTTGTCCAAAAATTCAAGTAATTTAGTGAAAATATGTGATCAATGTCAACGAGCGGGCAGGATTTCCAAGAAAGATGAGATGCCTCTAAACACAATTCTTGAGGTAGATATCTTCGATGTTTGGGGTATCGATTTTATGGGCCCTTTTGTTAGCTCGTGTGGGAACACTTACATTCTTGTAGCGGTTTATTATGTGTCAAAATAGGTTGAGGTCGTAGCCTTGCCCAACAATGAAGCTAGGAGTGTGGTGGCATTTCTAAAGAAGAGCATTTTTACAAACACCTCGGGCAATCATTAGTGATGGAGGATCGCATTTTTGCAATAGAGCTTTTTATGCCTTGCTCTCCAAGTGTGGTGGAAATCACAAAGTCTCTACACCTTATCATCCTCAAGCAAGTGGCCAGGTTGAAGTGTCAAATAGGGAAATCAAGTGCATTTTGTCCAAAACTGTCAATGTCAATAGGACTGTTTGGTCCAAAAAGTTAGATGATGCTCTATGGGCTTATCAGACCGCTTGCAAGTCCCCAATTGGTATGTCGCAGTAGTAGTTGGTATTTGGAAAAGCATGTCAGCTACCTGTGGAATTGGAGAATAAGGCCATGTGGGCCTTCAGAAAGCTTAATCTTGAGTGGGATGTTGCAGCCAATCTTCGTGTTGAACAACTCAATGAACTTGATGAACAAGATGAAGTACCTTCATGACAAATATGCTCGTAGAAAGGAGTTCAATGTTGGTGATTTGGTCTTCTTGTTCAATTCTCGTCTATGGTTGTTTTTGGGAAAGCTAAAATCAAAGTGGAGTGGACCATTTGAAGTTATGTGTGTGACCCCGTTTGGTGCTCTAGATTTGAAGAACAAAAGTGGTCAAGTCTTTAGGGTTAATGGGCATCGTGTCAAGAATTATCTTGGAAAGTTTGAAAATAGCCATGTTGTGGCTGTTGTTCATTTCAAATGATTTGATGGTAACCCGCGTTGTGCAGCGACGTTAAATCAAGCGCTTCTTGGGAGGCAAGCCATGTGTTTTTCTTTATGTTTTCTTTGATTTTCTTAGTAGTATAGGATTGATTTTTGGGTTTACTGCTTGTGAGATGTTGCAGGGATTGAGTTGATGCAGTACAGGGCATAATTGCAAAATTGTTCAGTCTTTAAAGTTTCAAATGCGGCCGCACTGCACTTTGTGCGGTCCGCACTGGTGTGAGTCAATGGGAGGACTCTCTGAAGTTTGCCACCGCGGTTGCATGGCATTTTGTGCGGACCGCGGTGGATCTCTGCGGCCGCGGTCTGTTTTGTGCATACTGTAGAGGTTGCCTTCTCAAACTTCTTCTAAACAAACCCAGTGCAGACCCGGTTCATTTTGCGCAGCCGCACTGGTAGGTAAGACTGGTTCCAATGTGTTTTTCTATAAATAGACATCAGGGGTCACCAGTTACCCTTTTCGAAAAATTGACTCTTAGAGACCTAAAAATTACTGTTCATCTTCCCTATTGATTGTGATTCTTGCTTAGAGTGATTATTTGCATTTCATATCCACAACTAGTAACATTTCAATCATTTCTTTGTCCTTAATTTTATAATTGCAATTTTTGTTTCATTCCCAGTAGCCCCTAGCTTCTTCTTTTTCTTCCCGTATTTCTCTACTTGTTAGATCAGGTTAGTTCTAAATGCTGGTTTTTGTGTGCTTGATGTGCATAATGATTGGGTAATTGAGTAGGGACAAAGTTAGGTGAAAACTTGAACAATAATGCAAAATCCCAAAACCCTAACTCAGTGCCAGGTTTGGGCACCCACCGCGGACCGCGGTCGTGTTTGTGCAATCTGTAGAAGTCTCATCGCGGCCGCATAAAAACTTTCTGCGGGCCCCGGTGATGAGATTCAGAGAGGTGCCTTTGACCAGTGCGGCTGCACTACATTTTGTGCGATCCGCACTGGCCCACCGCGGCCGCGGTACTATTTTGTGCCGGTCGTGGTGGTGAGATTCAGAGAACTTTTTTTGGGGTGTGCGGGCCGCGGTCATTTCTGTGCGGTCCATGGTGGCCTCAGTACGACTGCACTGCCATTTTGTGTGGTCCGCACTGGCCTATTCCTACAACTGTGTCTGCAGCTTTTTGCTTTTGTTCTGCAATACATTATACACATCTGTCTCACTGTCTCTACTGATACTAACAAAGTTAGATGTTTGTGCTTGCAGACAAGGGTTAAACAACGAGGAGGAAAAGGATCAAAATAGCCCGGGAGAGGTGATTCCTCTCGAGGGGGCAATGGAAAGAGAATAGTCAAACTCACTCCCCAAGCTCGGGAAAACATAAAACAAACCAGGAAGCTGATAAAAGTCGTAGATAGAGTTACTTCCCATTCCTGGGGGAGTGAGTATCAACCGCCAAGGGATGTCTCTTCCGACTCAATCCCAACTCATATCGTCACCAACTTCCAATTGACTGATGATACTTCTCCTCCATCACCCATTATCCAGAGGCCAGTTAATGTCATTTTGATTCATCTGAGGTTTAGGCAGCTGGTAGTGGGGACGATTCCACCTCCTCCACAACGTCATTATCTGGGGAGAGTGCAAGCAGAGATGAGGAGGAGGTGCAGGGGGCTAGGGGTGGTGAGCCTCAGGTGGGAGGCATTGACCGAACTAGGAAGGCCGTTATTTGGGAGGACAGATTTGTGAGCCAAGTAGTATATCATAAGTTTAGGGAGTGGTGGCCGGTGAGGCATTTGATACTGGAGAGGAGCTTTATTGACAAAGACTTGCTACCCCACAACCCTGACGTGCAGAGGCAATTTAGAACTAGACCGGGCTGGGACATATTTATGGAGAAATATATAGATGCAAATGAACACATGGTCAAGGAATTTTATTGTAATGTGGCCCACATCGTCAAAGGTTCCAAAGTGATCAAGGTTTTTGACAAAAATGTATTGTTCGACGGGCAGTCTCTGAATGACTATTTGGGGTTCAATGATAAGGACGAGACTCTATATCTGGCAAAGTTGGAGATGGGTAAGGGGGTCCATCCATGGTTATCTCAATATCTGGCAATCCCCGGTACCGTTCCAGAGTGGTTGACTGCAGGGGTAAAAATACTGAGGGGGATCGTGAACTTTGAAGCTAGGGGTTGGGAGACATTTGTTTGCAGCAGGTTGGACCCTACTACACATGACCAGACTCTTTCTATCCATCGGACTGTGTTGGTTGCATCGATCATTGCGGGATACCCCATCAATGTGGGGAATGTGATGTCCCGCATCATCTCTCTTGTGGGTACGGAATCTAACTGGAACTACACTGTCCCCAACACCCTCTCTATGTATTTCTGGGACTTGGAGGTGGAAAAGAAGCCATATGATGTCAAGGCCAAACCAGTTGCTCCATTCTCACAGTATAGTTTGAAGGGGCCGGACAACCCCAAGGACAAGAACTATAAGGCCCTTGCTTCTGCCCCAACTGGCCAGTCTGAAGAGCCAGTTGTGGTAGAGGCCTCCACTGAGCCTGTCTCCACAGTTGCTGTCATGCCTCCCAGACCTTCCACTTCTGCTGACTTGCCTCCAGGTCCTTCTACCTCAGTTGGCCCGGAGATTCCATATTCCCCGGCCTATCTTATTACTGCCCACCGGCTGAGCCAAACACTTCAGAGCCTGAACAACTGGATGTATACTGCTTCATCCAAGTTGTTTACCTTGACCTCCATCATTGAGGCTCAGTCACCACCATAGCCAGCACAGGTCCCACAGTCCATTGAGGATGCATTGAAGAAGATTTTATAAAACCAGGAGAAGATCCTCAGTACCCAGAGTACCTTGGTTAAGGTAGTAGATTTACATGGAAAGTCTCTAAAGGAGCTTGCCAAGGAGCACAAGAAGCTGCACAAGACATGGGCCTCCAGGGAGTCCGTGAAGGACTTGAGGGCGGATATGGAGAGACTGAAGGCAGACTAGCTGCCGTTAGACTTATTGTTTGAGGATCCAGCTCTAGCACCACTGCCAGCAGCAGCCATAGATCTGGAGCATACACCTAGGCCAACAAAGAAGAAGAGGAAGATCCCAGTGCAGATGATGCAATTATCCAGTTGGCGGACCCACCAGAGGCTTCCTCCAGTCAGCCACAGGGTGTACCAGAGCTAGAGCCAGTACAGGTCCAGGCCCAGGTCCCAGCAGCTGAGTAGCAGGATACCGGGAACCAGTCTGAGGTTCCCGAGCATACCGAGGACCCAGGGACCACTCATGATCACTATGCAGATGGACGAGGCTTAGGTAGTCTTCATATCCTTTCCTTATACTTTTTGGTGCTTATTTGTTAGTTGGCATTGGCGACAATGTCAGATTTTATTTGAGGGGGTGTGCCCTACTTTTTATCCTCGGATGACTGTATATATATACTGATTTAGTTTATGCTTTATTGATTATTATTTGGTCTGTATATAATCTTACATTTAGTTACTTTTATCATACTTTTTATCTTTCCTTGTTGTCTGTATATAAAGTTACATCATTGTATATATTCATTCCCGTTGTATATTCATTTCCCTACTGTACAATATTCATTCTATTTTCTATTTTCGCAATTTTTTTTCCTTTTTAGCTTCTTATATAGGCTCGTAGCCTTTTGTTTTGTTTTGGATATTTTAATAAGCCTTTGGTTTTCTTTATACTACGGTTCTTTCCAAAGGTGGGTATTGTGTGAATCAGGTGGCTCTTCCCAATGATAGATAGCGTGACAACCTTCTTAAGGGTTTGAGTCCATTTTTTTTTGTTTTTGGTAGTTTATAGTTAAGGGTACCTCAAGCAAAGCTTCCTTAGGCCTAGCACATTTGCCTTTGATCCCATGGTCAAAGACAAAATATTGTGTTTAGGATGGTGAAAGTTTTGGCCTTGAGACTCTTGCGTTGACCAATAATCATCAAGTGGTTTTTTGGGACCATTGTGTGATAAAATCATATCTAAGGTCGTTGTGGGCCCCCGATTCTATTTCTTTAGCAATCCTTTAGCCTGTGTGGTGAGAAATTGAATTACGAGTCCAAATCTCGAGCCAATGGTGTAGAACTTGCCCTGAATGTTTGTTAAGGCAAAATCTTGAGTGAAATTTGACTTGAGAAGTGATTATAGGCTCTCCTATATCCAAATTATAGTTTGAACAATTCCATAGCCTACCAATAAAATGATCCTAGTTAACCATTTTGCGCCTTAGAACTTTTTCTTTCAATAACCATGTTACAAGCCTATAATCGTTCTAAAAGATACCCTCTCTTGGCACCCGATCTGTCCTTGAGCACATGGAAAAAGTATAAGTTTGGGGAGAGAGACGAGGATGACCACAAAATGGTATAAGGCACAAAAATGAAGAAAAGGAAAGGCGATGAAAAAGAAAGAAAAGCAAAAGACAAAAAGAATGCTCACATGTGAGAAAGAATAAAAAGGGATTCAAGAAAAGCAAAAGAAAGAAAGGTGTGGAAAGTTGAAAAAGGAGAAACGGTTTGAATTGCATAAGAAAGAGTGACAATGTGTCTCTCTAACCCTTTATAAAGAAGTGAAATGACTCAAATAGTCAAGAGAGTTGTGCCAAATGAATTAAAAAAGAAGTGCTTAAGGGAAGATTGAACCCACTTGAACAAAAACATGTCTTACCCTAATCCAAAAGACTTTACAATGACTCCGCAAAAGCCCTATATGATCTTGAGTTAAATGAAGCTTACATTAGTGGATATTTAAATAAGGGGAAAGCATATGGTACCTAGAGCTGGACTTGTGACCTTTTCTTGAGAGACATGAGTGAATTCCCATTAACCTTAATTTATGTGTCAATATTCTAAAAGGTGAGGTTTGCATAGGGAGAGTTGAGGATGTGTGAGTTTGGGTTCCACAATGACCAAAGTAATTGATAGAGTTCTTTGATGTAATGAGTCAATTCTTGGTGCTCTTGTGTCACACTTGATCCATAGTTTTTCAAAGGTTAAATATTGTTAATGATGCATTCATATTGAGGGCGGTTGTTAGTCCCAATTGATGCTTGTTGAGGTTACTTTAGAATAGCTGGAAATTCTTAGATTTTACCTTAAGGGATGGGTCTTATTTTGTTTGCTTGATGACAAGCAAAAGCTTAAATTTGGGGGAGTTGATAACTAGGGATTTTAACGTATTTTATGCTCCTTCTTGCTTACGCTTTGATTATAAATTCTTACAAAATAGTCCCAAAAAGCTCATAAGTTGTGCTTGATTGCAGGTTTGATCGATAAAGTGATGAAATGTCAAACTGTGGCTCAAAAAGGAGTGAAACCTGCTCAAGTATCAAAGACAAGGCAAACTCAGGACAAATAGGCCTAGTACGGCCGCACTACACTTTGTGCAGTCCGCACTAGGGCGATTCAGAGAGCATAATTCAAAGCATAAAACCTAGTGCGGCCGCAGTTCATTCTGTGCGGTCCGCACTAGGTAGATTCAGAGAGATGGAAATCAAGGCTTCAAGCAACGCAACCGCACTCCATATTTTGCGGTCCGCAGTGAAGGCTCCACGGCCGCACTACCATTATGTACGGTCCACGGAAGAGAAGTATAGAGAGGTGAAAATTGTCTTAGTTCAAGCTATGCGGTCCGCGGTCATATTTGTGCGAGCCGTATTAGAGACCTCCGCGGCCACGGTCCATTATGCGCGGTCCGCGGAGCCCAAGTTCAGAGAGCCAAGATTTGAAGTCCAAGAGCCTAGTGTGGCCACAGTCCATTTTGTGCGGCCCGCACTAACCCCGCATGGTATTTTTGTCCAGTTTTTCCAGCCTAGTATAAATAGAACCTTTTTCAATTTTTAGGGTATTAATTATTTTATTTTAGCAGCTGCACTTGTGAGAACCCTATTTGTAGCCATTTTGGGCATTTTAGCTTAACTTTAACCATAGATTCTTGTGTTTTACTTTAGTAATTAATTATTATTACTTCTTCTTCTATTTCTCTATTTTCTTGTTCAAGCATGAGTAGCTAAACCTATAGCTAGGGTTGTGGCTCAACCCTAGTGTGGGTAATTGGTGGGTGTTGTGATATAGGGTTAGATTGACTATGGATATTTGTATTTGGGTCAATTTTATGGTTTAATTTACGAATTGGTGGTTGCAAACATTGATTTGTGCTAAGTTGACTTGGGCTCTTCTTAAGAAAGAGAGCTAAGTCTCCAAAATTTACCCAACAAAGAATTGGGATGGACTCAAGAGATTTGATAGTCCCAATTAAAGGGTTAAACCTCAAGAGAGTAATTACCCGACTTGATCCCTAGTTGCTTGAGCTAATTTGGCTACCCATTTGGTCTTGAGAGAGTCAATTAGGCAAAATCTCTCTCTATACCGAGAGGTGTGAGAGTGGGTAAAATTGTGCAACGGTTATACATATTTCCCCAATCATGTCAATCAAGCCTTAGAAGCAACTACCCGTCAATTAGCCACCTAGGTGAAAGTCACTACCCTAGTGCCCCTTAATCCATTAGATACAACTCTTGGAAATTATACCTTATCGTAATTTAGTTTCAATTCTAATTAGTAGTTGATAATAGTAGTTTATAATTGAAAACCCAAAAATGTATGGAAGTGACATTTGGAGCATTTATATGATTCTAGTCTAGACAGATACCCAGCTCCAATTTCTAGCTCTCTGAGGAATTCGATCCTGACCCTCATATTAGGTAAAAGCTATTGCGACGCTCTTTTTTTTTACTTTGTAGTAGTGTGGAGTTGGCTGCAATCAGTATATCAGTCAGAATTCCAAGAAGTGGATTAATTGGGTAAGCATGGCATCGAACTTCATAGATCGATTCAGGTTTAACACGGAGAATGCACCGGATGTCTTCTACATGTAGAATCTAAAGAAGAAACCAATAGAGACCTTCCGAAAGTATGCTACTCGATGGAGGTTTGAAGCTACAAAAAGTCAGGTCGGCACTAGAAGAAAAGCAGATGAACAAATTCTTCGTCAGGGCCCAGGATCCCTAATACTATAAAAGGTTAATGGTCATCAAAAATCACAAGTTCTCCGACATCATCAAACTCGGAGAAAGGATTGAAGAAGGGATCAAAAGTGGGATGGTGACCAATTTCGAGGCATTGCAGGCCACCAACAAAGCATTGCAGTCAGGAGGTATATCAAAGAAGAAAGAAGTAGGGGCAGTAATGGTGGCTCAAGGTCCAAAATCTCCACTCACATACCAAACACCTCCACCTACATACCAACCCTCACCTCACAGACATTCTCAACCCGCTACCGCCTATCACACTTATAACACCCAGCTAGCCTATTACCATTTACCTCTAACCCGTCAAAACTATAAAAACCCTTGACCCAATTTTGATCGCAGGCCGCCCAGACAATACACCCTATTGCTGAACCTATTGACCAACTACATGAAAGATTGAAGTGTGTCGGATATGTCACCCCCATTCCTGTTGTTGCAATTGAAAACTCCTCCCAGTAGGTCAACCCAAACAAAACTTGTGCATACCATTCTGGCATAAAAGGGCTTACTATCGATGAATGCCGCAACCTAAAAGATAAGATTCAAACCCTGATTGATACCAAAGTCATACAAGCGAAGGAAGTCGCACCAAATGTTCGCAACAATCCCCTCCCAGATCATAGGGGTGAAGGAGTAAATGTGATAGAAACTGATGAAGAATAGGATCCTGAGGGGGCGATTGGGCTTATCCGGGAAGGCGATGACCCTAAACCTGTAGTCACACTCACTCCTATTGTGGTAAAATACAACCGCCAGTCAAAGTTGAAGTAGTCGCACCAGTCATATTCGAAATTGAAATAACAGCACCTGTGGTCACACCAGCTCCATTTGAAGTAGAAGTATCCACACCCATTAATGTTACAATAGCACCCACACCTCCTATAAATTCCAACACCATACCCTGGGATTACATTCTGAAGCTAGGAGAAAGGTAAACGCAAAGATGGAAGAATCTGATGCCGCACAGAGGATGACCAGAACTGGAAGGATCTATACACCCAAAAATATAGGAGGAACAAGCAAGGAATCTGCTACCAAAAAACCCGTCATTGAAACTGATCCAGACGATCTTTGGAGGAAAGTACATGCAAGAAAATACTCTGTCGTTGATTACTTGAACAAGACTCCCCCCTCCTAGATATCCATCTTGTCTCTATTGCAAAATTCTGAGGCACATAGGAATGCTCTGATGAAGGTGCTGAATAAAGCTTATGTACCCAACAATATCACCAGTGGAGAGATGGACAACATGGAAGGGCAAGTACCGGAGAGTCACAAGATCACATTCCACGAAGATGAACTACCACCTGAAGGATTAAGTCACAATATGGCATTATATATCACAGTACAATTCAAGGACAAATTCATCGCCAGAATCTTTATATATGGGGGCTCAAGCCTTAACATTTGTACATCGACTACTCTAAAAAGGTTGGGCAAATATTTCCATGAGATATGAGCAAGAAGTATGAATGTGAAGGCATTTGATGGGTCTCAAACGGCCATAATTGGGGAGATTAACCTTTGTCTGTAGATGGGCCCGACTTAGTTCGATGTTGAGTTCCAACTATTAGACATATCTGCGACATACAACCTTCTGTTGGGTCGACCTTGGATACATGCCGCTGGGGTTGTGGCTTCCACGCTACACTAGGCCGTGAAGTTTGAATAGAACCATCAGGAGGTAATCATTCACGGAGATGGAAGTAACCCCATTTACATTAGTCAAACTATCCCGGTTGTCGAGAATAAAATAAGGCTGGGTGGAGAAAATTATCACCATATTGAGCATGTCAATGCAATTGAGAAATATAAGTGGTGGAGTAACAAAATAGAAAGCATACTGGCATGGTCTGGGTATGAACTCGGCAAAGGGCTTGGGAAGAAACTCCATGGCATTACCAAATCGATATAGTTGAAACGTCACAGCACAATCTTTGGGCTTGGATATCCATATACCTGGAAAGAATATAATGATCGATCGCCACCATGGCATGGTACTTATTACCCTCTCGAGTAGCCAGTACCACATCTGAGTTAGACTTTTCACCAGGCCAACACAATATGGGGATCTGCAGAGGAGGAAGCTTTGGCTGGGTTGAGGAACTTGTTCCTAGAAGACGAGAATATGGATTGCAATGTGATAGTTGAGGAGGGGAAGTAAGAAGGCCTCACCATCCAGACCGTGGAGAAGAGAGTTTTTCTCAAGAATTAGACGGCCACACCATCCCGGGGACAGTTCCTGGGTAGGTTGGCAATTAGCTTGACCTGTTTTAATAGCCATTTTAGGCATTTAAGATATTTTCAGTATTTTGTTTTAAAGGCGCATTTTGTTTCGAAATAATTGCTCGAGTCATTGAGTCATACCTATTTTGGATATTTTCAAAATTTAATTAATGCATTGTTATTTAGTATTCATTATTATATTTTGCATTTTTTCTTCTACAACATTATTATTACTTTTACTGATGAACCGATGACTGTGAAATGTAATGAGACAACGCAATATAAGGATAATGACTCATAAGAAGAGGATGAAATACCTGCAAAAGTTGTCAGAGAAGTTAAGAATTTTGAGAACAAACCTAAGTCCAACCTGGACGAGACCGAGGAAATCAATTTGGGAGATTCTGAAGCCGTCAAAGAGACTTGCATAAGCATTCACCTATCACCATCAGAAAAGGAAGAATACACTTGTTTCCTGAAAACATATGAGGATATTTTTGCATGGTCATATGATGACATGACCGGCATGAGCACATCCATTGTAGCTCATAAGTTTCCCACCAATCCAATGTGTCCGCCGGTAAAACACAAACTCAAAAAGTTCAAACCAGACATGAGCCTAAAAATCAAGGAAGAAGTCACCAAGCAGATCGAAGCCAAAGTCCTCCGGGTAGTTGAGTACCCAACTTGGTTAGCCAATATTGTACCGGTTCTGAAGAAAGATGCGAAAGTCAGGATATGTGTTGACTATCAAGATTTAAATAGAGAAGTCCCAAGGATGATTTCCCACTGCCAAATATACACATCCTGATCGATAATTGTGCCAAGCATGAACTCCAATCCTTTGTAGATTTCTTCGCAGGGTATCATCTGATTTGGATGGACGAAAAAGATGCAGAGAAAATAGCCTTCATCACAACGTGAGGAGTGTACTGCTAAAATGATGTCTTTTGGTCTAAAGAATGCTGGGGCTACGTATATGAGAGCCATGATGACCATCTTCCATGATATGATACACAAGGAAATAGAGGTGTATGTTGACGATGTCATTATCAAATCCAATAGGGCCACAGATCATATAGCAGACTTGAGGAAGTTCTTTGACAGGCTACGAACATACAATTTAAAACTAAACCCCACAAAATGTGCATTCGGGGTTCCTGCAGGGAAATTATTAGGATTCACCATCAACCGCCGAGGAATAGAGTTGGACCCATCAAAAGTTAAGGCTATCCAAGAGTTACCACCGCCAAAGAGCAAAAAGGACGTGATGAGTTTCCTGGGATGGCTCAACTACATCAGCCGCTTCATACCGCAGTCTACAGTGATATGTTTACCCATCTTCAAAATATTGAGGAAGGATTTTGAAACTAGTTGGATTGAGTCAAAGGGCTTTTGACAAAATTAAGGAATACATGTCCCCTGCACCAGTCCTAGTCCCGCCAGAACCTGGAAGACCTTTGCTACTCTATCTATCCGTATTAGATGGGGCTTTTGGTTGTGCTTTGGAACAACATAACAAGACAGGAAGAAAGGAGAAAGCCACATATTACTTGAGTAAGAAGTTCACACCTTACGAAAATGCATTTTTAGTAGAAAATGCAAGAAAGAATTTGGGGGAAACTTCCCTTATTGGTCGGTTCCCTGCTGCAAAGCTGTTTCAGTACTAGCGTATTTCTTTTCCCTTTGGTTGCATCTGCTTCTTGCACGGTTTCTTGAATTGCACCTATTTCAAATTTTCAAACAAAGAACAATTGTTAGTTTGAAACGGTGGTTGGTTTTGTGGCCTTGATCATCTCAATTGCATGATCTCGGCCCAGCTTCTATTGAGAACCTCTGCTGCTTTCTGGTTTTAAAGATTAATCTCTCTCTCAAACTGAAGAGCTTAACTTTTAAGTTTTCCATGACACCTCACCCGCGTGGGGCTTCGACCCTTTCACTTTATTCTGCCCTTAGGACCTTTGTCCTTGACTTTCTTTCCTTCTCCAATGACTTTGATTTCAGAGCATCAATCATCATGGCTAGTAGGGATCGGCTTGAGGCACTTGCTGAGGCTGGGTACTTTTCTTTAGCTTTTATAGGCAGAGCCCTGTAAAGCCAGTATTGCCACCTTTTCTTTGTATTAGTTTCGGAACAGTGTTAGACCGAAAGGGATTTAAAGAAAACAAACAATGGAACGGAGAATGAGTTTAAAACAAGAAGTGTCCCTTCGGGGAAAAGAAACAAGGACTTATCTGGAGTACATGCAGACTTCAAATAGGAATGACTTGCTTCTTGGATTGGATGTCCGACCCGCACAAACTTTTCCCAACTTCTCATAAACTCATTGACCCATGTTTTAAAATTGGGGAATCTTGCCAGGACTCTTTCAGTGGTGGGAGATGTCTTCTTTTCGACCGATGGCGCCCTTTGCGGGTTTTCGCCAATCAACCTCTCTCATTTCTCTTCTCACCATCGCCCGATAGTGCTCTTTACAAGTTTTCACTAAACAGACGCTCTCATTTTCAATTTATTTACTCACTGTCGCCTTATGGTGCCCGTAGGTTTTCACCTATAAGACTCTCTCATTTTATTTCTCTCAATTTGATTGCATCAGATTCCAACAATGGTGTTTTCCGATTCCAACGCCTTTGCCAATTGATCAGAAGGACTTGAACAAGGTTGGGTAAAAAGAATCTGGATGGATTTACAACTTTGGAACCGTTCTGGTGGGCTCATTGCCGAGCCATTATATTATCTGCCCTAGTTTCACTTTTTGGGGGGAATTAGGATTTTTGTTTTGGTGTGACTGAACCCCAGAGAGAGGCTGCCTACGTATACTTTCGAAATCAAGTAAGACGTAGTTTAGGAAAACATTTTGTTTTTGTTGTTTTTGTTGTTTTTTTTTTTTCTATTTTTTTTCTTTTTCTTTCTTCTCTTTTTTCATCATTTTTTCCATTTTCCATTTTTCATCATTTTTTTAATAGTACTTTTGGGCTCCAAAGAGGGTAATCAAGGAAGAGTAACCGGCTCAAAGGGTTTGTGAAAGATTGGTAGTGTTTGGATAGCAAGAATGAAAGCCTTCGTCATCCCAGTTGAACAAAGTCATTGCTGCAAAAGCCTAGACATAGTACCTTTTTACTGCATCTGCATTCACAGCCGCTTCGGGATCATTTCCTTCGATATCGCCCATATACAATGCTCCTCTCGGCAATATCTTTCTAATGATGTATGGGCCCTTCCAATTAGGAGCAAATTTTCCTTTTGCTTCCTGGTGATGAGGAAGAATGTGCCTTAGCACAAGTTTTCCTACTTCAAAATTCATGGGCCGCACTTTCTTGTTATAAGCACGGGCCATTCTTTGTTGGTACAATTGCCCGTGGTAGACCACAGCCATCATCTTTTCATCAATCAAGGTCAGCTGTTCCAGACGAGTCTTAACCCACTCACTATCTTCGATTTCAGATTCAACAATAATTTGGAGGGAAGGGATTTCCACCTCCGCGGGTATGACGACCTCAGTGCCATAAACCAACAAGTATGGGGTTGCTCCTACCGATGTGCGCACCATAGTGCGATATCCCAGTAATGCGAAAGACAACTTTTCATGCCATTGCTTGGAGCTCTGAATCATCTTTCTCAAAATCTTCTTGATGTTCTTGTTTGCTGCTTCAACAGCACTATTGGATTTGGGCTGGTAGGGAGTAGAGTTCCTGTGCATTATTTTGAATTGTTCACATATCTCTCGCATCAAACGACTATTCAAGTTTGCAGCATTATCTGTGATAATAGTTGTAGGAATGCCAAAACGGCAAATATGATTGGAATGCATAAAATCTACCACAACTTTCTTAGTGACCGATTTGAGAGTGATGGCTTCAACCCACTTCGTGAAGTAGTCAATGGCAACCAGTATGAATCTGTGCCTATTTGAGGCTTTCAGATCGATCGGCCCTATGACATCCATGCCCCAAGCTACAAATGGCCAAGATACTGACATGGGATATAGTTCTATGGGAGGTGCATGAATCAAATCACCGTGCACCTGACACTGATGGCACTTCCGAACAAAGTTGAAACAGTCATTTTCCATGGTTATCCAGTAATAGCCCGCTCGAAGGATTTTCTTTGCTAAAACATACCCGTTCATGTGGGGTCCGCACACTCCTGCGTGTACTTCATGCATGATCCTCCCGGCCTCCTCGGCATCAGCACATCTTAACAAGAGTAGATCCGGGGTCCTTTTGTACAAGACCTCACCACTTAAGAAGAAACCACTTGCATGTCATCTAATGGTTCTCTTTTTGTCTCCAGTGGCTTGCTTGGGGTATTCTTGTGTTTTTAGAAACCTTTTGATATCATGGTACCATGGCTAGGTGTTTGGGTCTACCTCAACCGTATTACAGTACCCATGCCTTTCCCTGATTTGGATTTCTAAGGGATCAATATGGACATTGCCTGGGTAGGGCAATATCGAGGCCAGAGTGGCGAGTGCGTCACCTAGTTCATCATGACAATGAGGGATGTACCTGAACTCTATTGACTTGAACCGCTTGCTAAGATCTTCCACATGTTGCCGATAAGGAATAAGCTTAACATCTCGGGTTTCCCATTCTCCCTGGGCTTGCCGGATAATCAGATCTGAGTCTCCCATAATCAACTACTCTTCGACGTTCTGGTCAATTTCCATGTTCATACCCATGATGCAGGATTCATAATGGACAGTGTTGTTTGTGCAGAAAAACCGAAGCCCAGATGTGGCCGGATAGTGCTGACCAATGGGTGAGATCAAGATTCCCCAATCCCTACACCTTTTGCATTTACCGCTCCGTCAAAGAACATTTTCCAAGTAGTTGTATCCTCGGATATCACCTCGACTGAGTTTACTTCTTCATCCGGGAAGTAGGTGTTCAACGGTTGATATTCATCATCAACCGAATTTTCAGCCAAATGATCTGCCAACGCCTGGGCTTTTATTGCCGTGTGAGTGACATAGACTATATCAAATTCTGTGAGCAAAATCTGCCATTTTACTAATCTCCCTGTGGGTATCGGTTTCTGGAATTTGTATTTCAAAGGATCTAACCTGGTTATGAGGTAGGTGGTGTAGGCTTGCAGATAATGTCTCAGTTTCTGAGTGACCCAAGTTAAGGCACAACAGGTTCTCTCCAACAGAGTATACTTAGCTTCATATTTCGTAAACTTCTTGCTCACGTAGTAAATCGCCTGTTCTTTCTTCCCGGTTACATCATGTTGCCCGAGGACACAGCCGAAAGAATTCTCCAAGACTATCAGATACAAGAAAAGAGGTCTCACTGGCTCTGGTGGGACCAAAAATGGCGGACTTGATAGATATTCCTTGATCTTATCAAAAGCTTCTTGACATTCATCCGTCCACTTGATCACTGCATCTTTCTTCAGCAATTGGAATATGGGCTCGCATGTGGATGTCAACTGAGTAATGAACCGGTTGATATAGTTTAATCTGCCCAACAAGCTCAACACGTCTTTCTTGGTTCTCGGAGGAGGCAAATCCCGGATAGATTTTATTTTTGTTGGACCTAACTCGATACATCTCCGGCTGACTATGAAGCCCAAACATTTGCCGGATGGGACGCCAAACGCACATTTGGCTGGGTTCAGCTTCAAATCATATTTGTGCAATCGCTCGAAGAATTTTCTCAAATCTCGAACATGGTCATCCTGGGTTTTGGACTTGATGATTACGTCTTCCACATAAACCTTTATCTCTTGATGCATCATATCATGGAAAATTGCGGTCATGGCCCTCATGTAGGTCGCCCCAGCATTCTTCAGACCAAACGGCATGACTCTGTAACAGTATGTACCCCAGGGTATGGTAAAGGCTGTTTTCTCTACGTCTCCTTCATCCATCAACACCTGGTAATATCCTGCGTAACGATCCACGAAGGAGTGTATCTCATGCTTCGCGCAGTTATCAACAAGGATGTGGATATTGGGCAAAGCGAAGTTGCCTTTGGGACTTGCCTTGTTTAAATCTCTGTAATCCAAACACGCCCGGGTCTTCTCATCTTTCTTTGGAATTGGGAATACATTAGCTAGCCATGTGGTGTACCTAACCACTCGGATCCCCCGCTGCTTTCAACTATTTTGTGACCTTTTCTTTTATCTTGTCACTGATATCAGTTTTGAACTTTCTTTGCTTTTGCTGGACCGAGGGGTAATCGGGGTAAGTAGGCAACTTATGAACCACCAGATCAACACTTAGCCCTGGCATGTCGTCGTACGACCAAGCAAACACATATATGAACTCAAACAGGAGTTGGATTATTGCATCCCGAGTTTTCTCATCCGTGTGAATGCTTATATTGGTTTCCCTGATTTCTTCAGAATTTCCCAAGTTAACCGGCTTGGTATCATTTAAGTTTGGCTTAGGTTTATTCTCAAATTATTCCAATTCTTGATTTATTTCCCTAAAAGCCTCTTCTTCATCACATTCCGGTTCTCGGTTCATTATTTCACAATTAGACAGCATGTTTGGATCTGGGCATGAAGTTCGCAAGCATGTCATGTTATTTAAAGCCACATTATTAGAAATGAAAGGAGAAATAAAAGAGAAAAATAGCAAAATCAGAAAGAATAAAGAAAGATGAACGATGAAATATTGATTTCATTTCTTAGAATTTGAAGATAACAGCGTTTACATTTTGGAAATTAAAAGACAAAAAACTAAAGAAAACATCGAGTTACACCCTGGAATAACTCGCGATGCAGAAAAAGTGGCAGGATAGGTCTACCGGGACTCCCGCCTGATTGGGAATGGCGTAGCCTTCCAATTTTGTAGCTTGGCATTTGGTCCCATATACAGCACCTCAGCGGTGCTTGAGCCCTCTCCTGGCTAAACCGTGTGGGTTTCATATAGTATTTTTCTCATTGCCCCATATATTTCTTCAATCTCTTCGGCCGTAAAGGCCTCATCCTCTTCTTCTTCATTGTATTTTGGCTTGACAAAGGTCTCGTACAGATGTGGCAATGGTTGAGGCAAAACCCATTCATCATTCTTTTTGTCGGCCGCCCATTTTATATCATCTGGAGTAGGTTGGAAGCCTACCCCGAAGAACTTATCAGTGGTAGGCAGGGTAACTGGTTTAGCTATTCCTTGCAGGGATTTCCCAAGTCCCTACCCTGGTTTGAAGCCGTGTCAGATCATTTCTTTAGCCACCATGATTGAGGCATTGGAAAGGAAGGGTTGGGGGCAAGGGTTTCCTTCTTCATACTGGTCTAACACCACAACTTCGGAGGCCTGAAAAACTATGTGCTCACTTCCTTCTCGCGCTTCAAGGCATGAGACTGAGGGGTCTCGATAAATTGATTGCTCGTCCTTCCCATAGACCACGATTTCTTGATCCTCATGCTCAAATTTTACCATTTGATAAATAATGGAGGGTACATCCCCTGCTGCGTGGATCCATGGTCTCCCCAAGAGAAAGTTGTAGGATGTTTCCATGTCTAGAACTTGGAAAGTCACCTCAAAGTCCACTGGGCCAATGGTCAGAATTAGATCGATATCTCCAATCGTGTCCTTTTTGATACCATCGAAGGCTCGTACACAGACATTGTTGGGACGAATCCTTTCGGTCCCAATTTCCATGTGTTGTAGTGTTGAGAGTGGTTAAATATCCACCCCAGAACCTCCATCCACTATAACCCTTTTTACGTAGTATCCTTCACATTTGACAGTTAAGTGCAGGGCTTTGTTATGTGCAGCACCTTCCGGAGGCAAGTCATTTTTGCTGAATGAAATCTGGTTGATAGGAAAAAATCTTTCCATCATTCTTTCTAATTGCTCCACAGAAGTCTCAGCTGGCACGTATGCCTCATTGAGGGTCTTGATTAGTACCTTATGGTGTTCGGGGAATTTCATCAACAAAGATAACAAGGATACTTGTTCAGGAAACATTCGAAGCTGGTCAACCACTTCATAATCTGCCATCTTCATTGTTTGAAAGAAAGCTTCAGCCTCTTCGGCACTCATGGGTTTTTTAAATGGGAAGCGCTTCTTGGTGGCGTTGTTCACTTCTTCCAAATTGGAGTACTTTTCCACAGGGTAATTTCCTTGAAACTCTCCTGAGATTTCTTTTCCCTTATACGTCACCACTATTTTATGATAGTTCCAAGGCACCACGGAAGGATCTGTCATGGGCTTCTGTGGCGCGCGACCAATAACCACGGGCTCACTCAGCCTTGGTGAATTAATTGGCCCCCGCACCACATAAGATCCCTTGGGCACATACATCTGGGCTGCCTTCTTTAGTTCAAATCTCCTAGGAGGACTCAAAGTCATCTATTTTTCCTTGCGGCCCCGAGGGACATAGAGAACAGCATCTTTGGCGGGTGCTTCCCTAGTTCCTACTTCGATTTTTTCTCTGATTTTGAGTGGGCGGTTTTGTTCTTTTTATCCCCTTTGTCTTGCTTTGGGGAGGTTTTTGGTTTTCTCTCCACATCAGCAATGGCGATGATGGCCTTCAAGGCCGAGTCAAATTCCTTATCTTCACAGATTATTCCAATTACTGGCTCGTTATTGTGGGTTGGCAGTGGGTTGTTGGTCACATTGGGGATATCCTTGTCCCTTAACACTATCTTCCTCTGTTCTATCAAATCCTCCACAACTCTTTTCAAAGTCCAACAGTTTTCTGTATCATGCCCCTAAGCTCCTAAGTGATAAGCGCATCAGTCGCCCCGTTAGTAGGAGGGTGATTCTGGGTTTTGCTTGTTTGGAGGTACGGGATGCAACAGACCCATTTGGACAAGCTTTGGAAACAAAGTGGAGTATGATTCACTGATTGGTGTAAAATTTGGCCTCCTGGGTGGTTCACGAGGACGAAAGTTATTTTGTGGAAGACGGGGGTTGTAGTGGTTTTGGGAGATGAGACTGGTTTCTTGGAAACGGAGCTTGGTTTTTGTTGGCTTGTTGCTGAGGCCGGACATAAGGTTGAGCATTCATGACCGCATACGGCTAAGGAGCATAGGCCATATCCTGGTAAGGGTAATAATGCTGAGGGGTTCTTTCTGGGAACATGGATCTGGGAGCACGATGTCTTCTTGCACCTGATGTTGCCATGGATGTTTCTTCTTTCTTCTTGCCCTTTGCTACTCCTCCAGACCCACCCTGAATGGCTTGGGAGGTTGCTCTAATAGTGGATTGGCTTAGAATTCTGCCTATTTTCAATCCATTTTCCACCCATTTCACCGATTTTGATAGCTTTCGCGAATGGTTTACCCATAGCTGACATCATATTCTGGAAGTAGTCGGCTTCCTGAGTTTGGAGGAACACTGTGACCATTTCGACTTTATCCATCGGAGGCGTTACTCTAGATGCTTGCTCACGCCATTTGATTGCGTACTCCCGGAAGCTTTCCGAGGACTTCTTTTTTAAGTTTGCCAACGAATTTCTATCTGGAGCAATGTCTATATTGTACTGGAATTGTCTGACAAAGTCTCTAGTGAGGTCGTCCCAGATGTGCCAACGTGATATATCTTGATCCATGTACCACTCAGAGGCAATACCAACCAGACTTTCTCCAAAATATTCCATGAGTAACTCTTCTTTTCCTCCAGCTCCTCGCAACTGATCGCAATATTTCTTAAGATGAGCAATAGGATCACCATGTCCATCGTACTTTTCAAACTTTGGAGTTTTGTATCCCAGAGGCAGGTGCACATGAGGGAACATGCATAGATCAACATACGACTCACTTTTCTGCCCACTCAGACCCAGTATGTTCTTGAGGCTCTGCTCCAAGTTTCTCATCCTCTTTGCAATTTCTTCCAGTTCGGGAGTTTTGGGAGTCTTTTCCTGTCCCGCAGTGAACTCAAATTGAGACGGTTGAGGATAAGTATAAGTGGGGAACTGAGGAGGCTCCATTAGGAAGGTGGTTGTTTGGAATGTAAAGGCCGAAGGATCAAAAGTGGGCCTAGGCAGTGCAGGCTGTGTTGTGGCTGAGCATGGGTGAACGATGAAGATATTGGAGGCTGCTCCGGACTGAACACCTAAGGGCGAACCTCATAAGGTGTTCCCACGAAATGAGCCAATATGGTGGGTTGTCCCAGTGGGGTGATCGAATGATTGATTGGAACATTAGAAGTACCCTTGGATCTCGGAATCAATTCGGGGAATCCCAGGATAGCACTTGGCGGCTCTCTTCCATTCGCCCAGGCATCCCATATTTCCATGACCTGAAGATGAAAGATCCTGTTCTCTTCAGCCGCTACAGATTCTGAGCTCGGGATGCCCGAGATTGGGTTATCATGTGCGATGGGAACTGTTGGCAAGGTGATTTCTGAAGATATTTCGATACATCCCTTTGATCTAGTAAAGTATGGATGTGAAGCCAGGTTACCACGAAAACCCAACCACCATTTCTATAAAACATGGACTGGGTGACAGCAGCAAACGATTAGCTTGAGACAAATAACAGATAGGTAATCGCACGTTGGGGTGTGATGCACCTATACAGTTAAATAGGTTTCTACATGTTTTGCAACAGTTGCATGCGTCATCCCGGCATTTCCTTATTCTTTTCCATTTTCTTCTTTTGATTTTTACTCTTTATTTTTTTGCTTTTCCTTTATTTTGTCCTTTTCTATCATTTTCCTCATTTTTTTCTCTTTTTTTGTTCTTTATTTTATTTTCTTATTGGAGCTATTTAGAAATGTGATCGTATCCGATGAGGATTGCCTACGTATCACGCCGCCACGTGAATCAGATCATTACGTAGTTCAAGAAAAATAAATGCGAAAAGTAAGGAAACAATTTTTGGGAATTTTTCAATTTTCATTAATAAAACTTCTAATACAAAAGATGTTAACTCCTCATTTTCTTGGAAAGAAAAACTACAAACAAACTCAAAATAAAGTAAAATAGAGACTCGATGCTTGAAAAATTAGGAATACATTAAAGCTTCAACTACTAGGGCCCGCGGGGCATTATTCGGCCTCGCCGCTGGCGTATGTGCGAGACCACCTTGTAGTCGCTCTAAATCACCCATAACTTGACGGACAAAATTCATCACTGCAGCAAAGAAGGTGGTACGAGTCATGTCCTCGCACGCTTGGCATTTCGTGGTGATATAGTCAGCGATGGCCCTAATCCTTTCTCTAATTCGGCCTTTTTCCTGAAGTAACCGCCCTATCTGCTGGTTCCAGGCTTCCAACACTAGGGAGTCATAAAAGTGCTAATTTTGCAACTGCTGTATTTCTTTCTCCATTTGAGTCATCAGCTTATAACAATGCTCCCTATCGGCCTTGAAATCTTTAGCCCGTTGGCCTGCCTCAACCTCAAGAGTAGTCACCTTTCTTCTTAGGCTAGTGATGGTCCCTTCATAGTTTCTCTTCATTTGCTGCACTAATCTTGCCTGTTCTTCTACTTTCTTTGTCCATTTTGCCCGGGATTTTTCTAGACAATCTCAGACTTTTCCAGGTTTTCTTGGCACTCGAGGATTTTATTTTTTAGACCACTTATAAGTCTTTCATCAGCCCGACTTCTTTCCGGGTTACTGGCAGCTATTTTCATCTTACTGATCTGAGCTTTAAGGGCCTCATTTTCCTGGGTCAGTTTCTTCTTTTCTACCTCGTCTACGATGGCTTAAGCACCATTTTCAAATTGAAGCTCCATGACTTGCCTTTCCAATTGGCTTATTTTGGCTCTATACTCATTCTCCTTAGTGAAACAATCACATTGCACCGGGGCCCCATCGATAAATTGTTGGACATGTGGTCTCTTTGCGGGCCTTTTAGGAATCTGGAATCGTTTGCTGAACCAAACCATGTACTTAGGGTCCACTTCACCTCTAGCTCGGTCTCGCACTATGGTCTAGGTTCAAGAAACCTACACTCATTCCATACTTGGCGAATTTTCCCTTCTGGAAATGCGGCTTTTGGGCCCAGTTCAATGACATGTTTACTCAAATCTTCATCATTGTGGACAGTTTGAAATCTTCCTAATTGTCGCAAAACCTTGTAGGGAACATAGGGCTAGATGCTCCGAATTCCCATCAAGAGGATATAAGACACTTCAGCTAACATGTACACTGCTTCGGTGGCAGGAAGCCATTCAAATGCCCACTCAATCTTATCGGCAGTCAAGGATCTTAGATGTGCAAGCCAGGCTTCAGTACCTGTAGGGAATTCAATACCTGCTACCCGGCTTCCAATTCTTCAATGCAGCTCAACCCGGTCAAATCATAATTCATGTACCCAACCCAGTGACAGAGGGGTTCTTGCATCCATAACTGTAGTAACAAATTGCAACCCTGGAATAACTTTCTCCCTTCCCGACAGATAGTCAAGGCTCGATAGATTTAAGATACATTCAGGGGAACCACAGTGTTGTTGGCTTTCTTGATTGCAACATCGATCATTCCCACAAGACCTATCTCTATATTCCCATATTTTCGTGGACAGATCACAACTCCCAAGAAGGCTACCATGAAAGCTAAACCCCGCCTTGCCTCCCATTTATCTTTGTTTTTGGCATGGGTTAGACCAGCGTTTGGCTCTTCAAAACCTCGGGGGCTACCATATCGATGGTACAAGAAATGGAGTGTGCAATACCCTTCCGATAGATTTCCGTCCTAAACATCCCGACTAATACTCAGTAAATCCAGAAATCTATGGGGAGATATCGGTCTTTGTGCCAACGGATATCGGCTTTTAAGATTTCCATTAAGGCCCGCATAACCCGAAACTTCCTCCAATGTAGGTGTGAGCTCAAAGTCAGAGAAACTGAACATATTGCAAGTCGGGTCCCAGAAAGGTATTAAAGCCTCAATTATGTCCAACCTTGGCTTGACGTTCAATAGTCCGACAAGGCCTCCCAGAACTTTTACCATTGTTTCTCTACTACCATTTTCTAGATCATTCCACCACATATGGAGCTTCAAGGGGATCTCTTTAAGGACCGCGAAGGGTTCTATCTCATTCGTGCTCATCCTGCACATTTATTAAGGTAATTTAAAGACTTATTTTAACCTAAAAGAAGAAAAAGCAACATCATTTTTTTTCTTTAAGAATTTTCATTACAAAAACAAAGCTCCAGTTTTGCAGATACGACCTTTTAGCACTTCGGGGAAGAAGATTTTAAGGTTGTGCCCGCTAACCGCTAAAAATGACCCAAGGTGGTTGTTCTTGCAAAAATTGCCTTCCGGCGCCCTTTTGGGGATATTTGGCTTATCTTAGACAAGAATGACATCACCCGACTTATTTGTGAAAGGAATTAAAATTTTGTCATTTTTGGACTATTTTTGCAAAAGGGAAGTTGGACCCGATGAGGGTTGCCTACGTATCCCACATCCGGTGGGAATCAAACTGGCATAGTTCAAGAAGATTTGACAAAGCCAATATTTTTTGAAAACAAAACCTTTTCCTTTTTTTTATTTTCTCAAAAAACCGGCAGAGTTTCAGTACTGTTTGGGTATTGGTTTTTCAAAATAGGTGATTACCCTCACTTAACCCTAACATTGTTATGCTCTTTTTAACTCTCTCCATTATTTACAAGCCGGTCAAAATGCAAATCCGAAGTAAATAAATGCAAAAGTAGCAAGTAAGATACATCAGGATGGTCTTTTCATTTCAGGTCACCTGTCCTAGACGGACCCAACTCCTGTGTTGAGTCCCCTAAATCAAATGCATGTGATGCAAACAAACGTTCCTACTAGGGATTCGGCATGAGGCTTTGTTATACTAGGTTTAAAACCTAGTTTTTTTGTGCTAGACCTGGATTACCCGAGCGGACAACTCAAGTCGGGGGAGGGGGGAGGGGCAGCGTACCAGGAATACAGAAGCTTTACCGGCTTAGCAACTTGTCCGAACCTCGTTCTAAATGGGATAAGACTCTAAACAGAAGAGAAGTCACACGAAGTGCACCCTTCTCCATGATGTAGAAGTCTCAGAGAGAGGAAGGGTTTCGTAGCAGTTTATATATACAATTCGACAAATATCAAAGCGGTAAAGCATTTAGCACATTGAGCATGAAACATGTAGGAAAATCAGGTAATAAAAAAAGCCAATCATAACAGCTACTCTAAGCTCGAATTCTTGAACCCTGAACCAAAATTCTGGGTTCACTTCCCCAGTAAAGTCACCAGAGCTGTCACACCTCCTTTTTACACACCACCCCGAAGGGTAGTATATAAGGGAGTTTTTTTTAATTAAAGTGACATTATTTGAAATGGATTATTTATTTAATTTTTCAGAGTCGCCACTTGGGATGATTTATTTTCTGGTGTCCCAAGTCACCGGTTTATTTTAAATCCCAAATCGAGGAAAATTTGACTTTCCTTGTGAAGTCTGCGAACCAGAAATTCTGAATAAGGAATTCTGTTAACCCGAGGAAGGTGTTAGGTACCCCCGGATTCATATGTCGAACTCGGATCATATGTCGAACGGGTCTCATATGACGACGGGTTTCATATGTCGAATCCAGATCATAGCAGAAATTATCCAAGCTTTTAGCAAAAAAATGACAAAAAGGATTTAAATAATGCAGATCTAAAAAAAACTTGGAATTGAATGATCACTAAAATTAAACCTGCAATTGCTAGGTGTGGAAGCCATGATTGAAATTAACTGAAACCCATTCCCAAACCATTTTGAGTTAACCATGTGCTTATAATGTTCAATTACACATTAGAAACTGAAAATCATGAAAACGTTAATTATTATAGTCATGATTCACATCTTATTTGAGCTCATCCTTAATACATCAAATACGACTCCAAAACTGCCTGCTAAAAAACTAAACGTGCTTACTAAGCCAAAGTTTTAGATTCTAGCTAAATTTTGAACAACTTTATTTTTTAAAAAAAAAAATTACAAACTGAGCTACATACATATAAAAGTCACGAGCAGAATGATAACCAAATCAAGCCATTTTCAATCTTATATCATGATGCATGCCTCACAGAAACCATCACATTTCTCATTGAACAAAACAATGCCGTCATATTTAAACTAATCATAAGACTTTGGTGATATCTAAACATCTATCATTTTGCCCTCGACCTCTCTAACATCAAATCAAATATGAAAATGTTCCCAAGCACAGTTACTTATGCTGCTTAGAGCTAACAAATCTAACACATCAAATCTGGCTAGACTTTTAAGCACAAGGTTTTAACAGTCCTTAAACAAATACAAATGCAAAAGCCCTTTAATTACACAATGACTCGTGTGGTATATAGCATAAACATTATAGAGCAGCATAAATGAGTACAAGGGAATCTACAGCCATGCTTTCAACTTTTACTTCATCTTCCAAACTGAGATTTTACATCCAATAAAACTTTGGAAAAGTACCTGGAAATTGATAGAGAAAGCAGATGTGAATAAGCAGTAGATACAGCTGAGCAAGACAACAGAAATCAACAGGGAAAAGGGAACGGAACAGTGTATCCCCACCAGAAAAACCATCTCAGTTCCAAGTAATGCTAATGCAATAATCAACAAAATCAACCAAGGCTTCGAACCAAACTCTTAAAACACCCCGAAATCAAATCCTTTCAACCCCATATTAATTAGAAATGGTTTCATGACTGGAGAATTTCAGAGATCAACAAAAGAGAAAAAAAAATTCAATGGAATAGTAGAACTTTTTTCAGTTTTCCTTTTTTTCTGGAATTTTTCTATCAAAATCTGAATTGAGCCTCAAGTAACAATGCCTTTATAGGCAAGTTACTAGGGCAGCCTTAAGGGTTCAGTTATTTCTTTTTAGTCCTTCTCGAATTTTCTTTTTTGCTATTTAGCCCTTCATTTTTTGACTTGTTTATCAAGTTAGCATCTGAAAATTAACTAAAGGCCCTTGCTAGAAGCTTCTAGGGGTTTCTTAGGCAGTTAGGGAAAGATTCCCTGAACTCTATTCCCTAATTTACCCTTAGGCAGCCTATTATTTACCTTTTACCCTTTCCCTTGAGACCCCTCTAGTTTTTAGATTGACAATTACACCCTAAACCCCTTGAAATATGACAAATTGGATTAATCAAACACTAGGGCTTCAAACAGATCAAACTTTGAACAATTCTTAAAAGAAAAAAAATGCAGAAAATTAACTGGAAAACAAATTGAAACATGAATCAAACACACAGCACTCACAGGACCATTTAACGAGTAACTTAAACAAACCTAAACCTAAATGAAACAACACAGGGCATTCAAACTTGTTAACCATTAAAACAAAACACAAAGGTCGAGGTTCAATAGTTCGATTAACAGGAAAAACAGGCACAAAATTTATTCAAACCTAGAATCTGCGCATGAACTTCAGATCAAGGGAAAAAGGTGAGGAAGAAGATGAATTGAACCTGAAAGAAAAAATTAAAGGAAGTGAAGAGGTGCTTACCTTATTTGGACAAACTCAAAAACGGACATCGAACCATTGATTTTCGTCCTCAATAATGTCACCCACTTGCTTTTAATAAGAACAAGTAAATAGCATTATTGAGGGACGAACCAATAAAACCTCGAATAATCTTCATGCAACAGTGGTCTGGACCCCGAACCCTAGATCTAAAATTCAAACAATTTGGGAGGTTTTTGAGAGAAATTGACCATAAATTAGTGGATAGGAGGTGGTAAGAGTTCAAGGGTATAATTTTAGGGTTGATTGGTGTAGCGCCGCCATCGGAGGAACTGTGGCGGCGCTAGGGTTTGCAGCTTCTGAGCAAGATTCGAGAGGTTTGGGTGGGATTCGAGGGAAAGGGGGTGTGGATTTGGAAAGAGGAGAAGGAGAGGAAGCTATGGTGTAATTTTGGTGACGATTGGCCGCCAGCCGCCGACGTGGGCGATTTCCGGCAGACGGCGGAGACGGTGGCGTTACAGGGGTTCTAATATATTTGTGAGATGGTGAGTGAAGGGGGGAGGGGGGTAGGCAATGTTTGGACATATAAATATTATTAGACCCTAGATTCCCAGTCGTTTGATAATCAAACCTCGATGGCTCAGATTAATTCTAACGATACGACGTCGTTTCAATTAGGGGGAAGACCAGATCGGGTTAGGGATGGTTTTGGGCCGGGTAAATGGGGTTTTGGACGGGTATTTTGGTGGGTTTGGAAGGATGGGGCTTGTTTGGTTGACTAGGCTGAGAAATAAACCAAAAAATGCCCCAAACATTGGTCTTTTTAAAAGAATACCCACACCTTATTTTTTTTTTTAATTTCTTTTCTTTTCAAATTAAAACAAAAACTAAAATTAAACCTAAAAAACTAAATTAACCTATCCAATTATATTACGCTCTAATTAATAATCAACACCATTAATTAAATACCAAATTAAAAGAAAACTAACAAAATTCAAAGCTAAAATTTAAACAAAGCAAGATAAATCAATTTTTTTGTGATTTTTGTATGTTTGTAAAACCCTAATTACTAATTAATCTAAAAATATGTGAAATCAAGTCCTAAATGCAATACATATTTTTATATTTTTTCATGAATTATATAAATTTAAAATGCACACAAAAATACAAACAAATAGGAAAAATTATGCAATTAAATCCTAAAAATCAAATAATTAAAAGAAAAATCCTAAATCTAAGAAATTTGTAGGAGTAATTCACGCGAGGCAAAAATCACGTACTCACAATGATGATGCTAGTAGAGTGGAGTGTGTAGATGCTTTGCATGATATGGGCTCGTATTCTTATAAGCCTAGGAAATTGTCCTTGGATCTCGAAAATCGGAAAACTCCACCAACTAAGCCATCTATTGAGGAGCCACCATTGTTAGAGATGAAACCACTTCCTTCACACCTTAGGTATGAGTTCTTGGGCTCAAATTCCACTTTACCAGTTGTCACACCTCCTTTTTTACGAGCCTTTTACTATTTACTATACCCCGTAAAGGGTATAATAATAAAAGGAAGGAGTTTTTTCCAATTTAAGGACAGTCGGAACGGGATTTATTTATTTAATTCCAGAGTTTCCACTTGGGAGATTAATGGTATCCCAAGTCACCGGTTGAATCCCGAACCAAGGAAAGTTTGACTCTGATACAGTCTGCGAACTAGAAATCCGGATAAGGAATTCTGTTAATCCGGGAGAAGGTGTTAGGCACTCCTGAATTCCGTGGTTCTAGCACGGTCGCTCAACTGTTGTATTGATTTTATCTAATTTTTATATGTCCTATTTTCATGTGCATTTAATATTTTGCTTTGTAATTCATAGAATTGCAACATCGTGAAAATATATTTTTGGCCACGCCGTATCAGTACGCCCGTGGCTTTTAACACATTTCGACTTCATTGAGACTTGGATTTGGATCACATAAATGTGCATCCGTATTAAGAAGGTAATATTATTATAAATCGTGCCTAAGGTATCTATGTCTTGTTAATTTTGGGAAAGTCCGTGAAATTTGCTAAACGGACCTTCCAAATCTAATATATTTCTTTAAAATTCATTGAGGGCCCCGGAGCTATGTTATAATTTTAGCGAGGCTCGTCTCATCATTTTAGTTAAAGGACAACTTAAAAGTACTTACAATTATCTAATTAATTTTTGTCTCTAAAATGAAAGGAAAATCCTAGTTATTGATTATTTCTGAAATTATTTTAATTTGACTAGTAAATTATTACATCTTTAGGCCTTGATCATGGATATACTTGCAAACGAAAATCCTGAATCAACCAAAATTGTATGAGCAAACCGTGTCTAAAACTAGGCCTACTAAGGCCACAGTGACTTGAAAAGGGCTTTTCGTTCC
>MU736060.1:8067-135128 GCA_026770625.1 Nicotiana glauca
TAGGAGTCTCAGCTCCAACATCTCTCACAAAAGCCAAGTACGATAAACAACCTTTCCCAACCATCCGCTGGGCCTTTAGGAAAGAGATAACCCTACTGGGAACATAATCGGTCGAACCTCGCCACTCAATCCTTGGAATACCCGGAATGGCCAACGTAACTATCTTGGCATGACAGTCCAGAATAGCATGGTACGGAGATAGCCAATCCATACCCAGAATCACATCAAAGTCTACCATACCTAACAATAACAAATCAACTCGGGTCTCCAGACCCCCAACAGTAACAAGACAAGATCGATATACGTGATCCACAATAATAGTATCGCCAACCGGGGTAGATACATGCACAGGCAAGGCAACACAACCACGGGACGTACCCAAATGATGGGCAAAATATGAGGACACATAGGGGTATGTAGACCCGGGATCAAATAAAACAGAAGCATCCCCGTGGCAAACTGAGATAATACTTGTGATAACAACGTCTGATGCAACAACGTCTCTCCTATCTAGGATAACATAGAACTGAGCCTGACCACCACTAGATCGATCTCCACCCCTAGGGCGACCCCTAGCTGACTGACCCTCACCCCTACCTGATTGGGATGGTGCCGAAGTAGATGGAGTAGAAGAGGAGGGCTGATCCCTCTACTGAGACCGACCACTACGAAGCCGAGGACACTGTCTCCTCATATGACCTAACTCACCGCACTCGTAGCAACGACCCTGAGCTGGAGAAGGGGACTGAAGGGAACCCCTTGCTGCAGATGAACCCTGGGCTGAAGAGGCAGGAGCAGAACTCTGAGCTGGAAGGGCACTACGTGAGGACTGGCCCTGCTGAAATCCCTGGCGGCCACGGCCTGAAGAAGCCCCACTGTACTCTGGGAGACCTATTTGAGGAGGCCTAAAAGAACGACCTTTGCCCTGCTGGAACTGGCCCCTAGACGGAACACCACTGTAGCTACCTGAACCTCGAGGCCTCTTGGCCTCTCTCTCCTCACTCTCCCGACGACGATCTGTCTCAATCTGGCAAGCCATATCAACTACCTCCTCAAACAAAGCTGCTAACACTCTCTCCCTAGTCATCAAAATGCGAATCGGATAGTGGAGGCCATCCACAAACCTCCTGATCCTCTCCCGATCTGTCGGGATCATCCAAGTAGCATGCCTAGCCAACTGCGTGAACCTCAACTCATACTGGGTCACTGTTATGTCACCCTGGATCAACCACTCAAACTGTCGGCGCAGCTCCTCTCTGCGAGACTGAGGCACATACTTCTCCAAAAAAAGAGTAGAGAACTGCTGCCAAGTAAGGGGTGCTGCTCCCGCAGGCCTACGCCTCTCAAACTCCTCCCACCATGTAAATGCAGGCCCTAAGAAATGGAAGGTAGTAAAAGACACTCCACTCGACTCTAAGATCCCTGCAGTGCGAGGCATCCGCTGACACTTGTCTAGAAATCCCTGGGCTTCCTCGCCCTCAGTACCGCTGAATGTCGGAGGCTGAAGTCTACCAAACCTCTCTAGTCGACGCTGCTCGTCATCTGGAATCACTGGAACTGCATACTCTAGAGCTGGTGCGACTGGTGTAACTGGATGAGCTGGGGCTGCCTCTAGTGTCTGTAATCCCTGCACAACCGGCTCGGGTGTGCGAGCTGCGAGGGTCTGATGACCACCCCCGGTCTGAGAAGTAGTTGCGGTAGTAGAGGCTGAATCTGCCAGAGCCAGACCAGTGCAGGCAGATAAGATCTGAGCTAAAGCCTCCTGAAGGCCAGGAATCACGATGGGCACTGCCAGTGCCTGAACGGGCGCTGCTGGAGCATCTACAGCTGGAGGTTGGTCCTGAATGGGGGCAACTGGTGGGTCAACTGGTGCTGCCCCTGCTGCTCTGCCTCGACTGCGACCACAGCCTCTGGCGGGTGGCAATGGTGGTCGTTCGCCACGTCCGGTAGCACGAGTTCTCGCCATCTGCGAGAGAATAGGATACAGAAGTTTAGTTCTCGGAACAACAAAGCCGCACGACAAGAGTTAAAGAATATGAAGCGTTTCCTAAAGGTTCTGCAGCCTCTCGAGGATAAATACAGACGTCTCCGTACAGATCCGCGAGACTCTACTAACCAGCTCATGACTCATGAGGCCTAGTAACCTAGGCTCTGATACCAACTTGTCACGACCCCAATCCCGATCGTGATGGCGCCCAACATAACTGCTAGGCAAGCCCGACCATTTACACTCTCAACCCGAGCATGAAGCTCAAAACAATTATTTGAATATCATTAACAGCAATAAAGCTTAAAGTATAAACTGATAGATAGAAATAAGCTGATTATCACGATAATACGAAATAAACTCCCAAAGACCTGGGGGTCATGAGTCTAGAGCCTCTAACAATACAGTGAAATAAAACTCCAATAATACATAGTTTCAAAAGCTACGGAAAGATAATAAAAAGGGATAGGGAAGGAGTCGGGTCCTGCGGACGTCAGGCAGCTACCTCGACAACTCCGAATAAACTCTGAAATCAGCAAAATCTCAGCTAAACACCCGGGGTACCTGAATCTGCACACATGGTGCAGGGAGTAAAGTGAGTACTTCCAACTCAGTGGTAATAGACATGTATAATAACTGACAGTAAGAAAATCCCAAAATATAACAATGTAAAGCTATAATCAATACTCCTACACATTTAATAGTGTAATGACAACAATTAATGACAGATAACACAGGCAGGCATAGATGTATGAATGCAATGAAATGCACGTGACCGCTGCGGCGTACAGCCCGATCCATGTGGGTACCCGCGCTCACTGTGGGGGTTCAGACTTCGGAGGGGCTCCTACAGCCCAAGTGCAATATCATCGTAACATTCATTACAGCGTACAGCCCGATCCACAATCAGTCCAATTATATGCATGCAAGCCACACGGGCACAATCAAACTTACCATTTTCAGTTCCAATTATCAGAGATTAGTAATTAAGTGGTTAAAACCTTAAAATTTACTAGCCATTTTGAGACAGTGTCTAACTTAGGACCGATATCATGAAAACATGCTAAACATCACGGAAACAGTGATAATAATCCCTACGGGATTCAAATAATCGGCATACAGCGCAAATATAACCATAACCATCCAAGTAGGAGGTTTGTCAACTAATTTCTAGCCAATAACACAGTACGAACATCATTCGGTGGGAATAAGCCATAGTCCCCAATCACAATCGACCCTGCACTCACCGTAGAGTACGTGTCTCGCCTCAATATAGCATCACAGTGTGATATACCGGGGTTTCAAACCCTCAGGTCATCATCAACAGCTATTACTCACCTCAAGCCGGCCACAAGACTAATCCGCTATGCCTTTTCCTCCTGAATCCGCCTCCTCGCGCGTCGAATCTGGTAAAAACCACAACAAATACATTACAATAGGCTAATGGAACATAACCCAATTGAAAGAACTCGAAAAAAATCCAAAAACACGAAGTTGGCAAAACCCGAGACCCGGGCCTACTTCTCAAAAAATTACAAAATTCACATGACCGGAATCCTCGTCTTGCCACGAGTCCGTACATATAAAATACACAAGAATCAGAGTCCATTTGACCCCTCAAATCATCAATTCAAACCTTCTTAGGTTTCAAGCCCTAACCTCCATTTTTACCCTTTAATTCCTTGAATTTCAGTGTTTAAATTCTTGTTTTTACACCATAACAATATTATTCGAGTCTATAAATTCATACATGATGGAATCCTCTTCGAATCGTCTCCAAATCGCCCAAAATCGCCTCTTCCCGAAGTCTAAAATGTTTTCTTATCTTCTGAAATTCGCGAACACTGTTCATTAAACACAGTCCAGATTTTTGCTTTTGCGGTTCCCATAACCACTTCTGCGGTATCGCTTCCGTGCCCAATTATCCGCTTCTGCTATTTTTCACTTAATTTCCCATGACCCCTTCTGCGATACAGAAACACGCTTCTACGGATCCCTAAGTCCGCTTCTACGGTCAATACTCCGCTCCTACGGCCCCGCTTACGCGGACCAAGTTCCCCTTCTGCGGAACTTCACCACCCAAGCCAAACTCGCTTCTGCGCTCCTTCATCCGCTTCTGCGGTCCATTTCCGCAGAAGCGGAAATACCAGCTGATAGCAAAACAAACCTGAAGCCAAATTCAAAAACTTCTCGTTTTAACACCCGTTCTCACCCCGAGGCCTCCGGGACCTCAACCAAAAATACCAACACATCCAACAACCTTATTTAAACTTGTTCCAATCCTCAAAACACTATAGTTAACTTCAAAATCATCAAATTTCACCAAATCAAAGCCTAAGTTTCTTAAAAACTTCCGAATTGCACATTCGATCAAAAACCCAATCAAATGGTGTTCGAATGACCTGAAAATTTGCAGACATATCCAAAATCAGCTAACGAAGCTACTGCAACTCTCGGAATTCTATTCCGACCCTCGGATCAAAATCTCACCTATCAATCGAAATTCGCCAAAATTCAAACTTCGCCAATTCAAGCCTAATTATACACCGAACCTCCAAATTCGATTCCGATCACACTCCTAAGTCACAAATCATCCCCCAAAGCTAACCGAACCACCGAAATTCTCATCTGAGCCCTCTAACCACATAGTCAACTTCCGATTGATTTTTTTAAAACAAGCTTTCTTCTAAGAGGCTAAGTGCCTCATTTCCAACTAAAACCAACTCTATTCTACCCGATCAACTCAAATATCGATATTGAACATAAAGCAATATAATATGGGGGAAACAGGGCAGTAACTCACGTGACGACGGGTCGGATCGTCACATAGATGATTTCAAAGTAAAGGAAAATTATATTGATGATATTTTGAAGGGATTTACCATGAGTAAAGACAAATCATATATGAGCAATTCAAGATAAATTGAAGTTAACTAAAGATGATACTCGTGATTTTATTGAGGCTACATATTTAGGAAATTGGTGGAGAGTCTAAGGTACTTGACTTCTACAAGGCTTGATGTTACTTACGACATGCTCAAGTTTGAATATCATGGTTTAAGGGAGGCTGTTAGAAACTAAACCTATATTAATTAATATTCCTAAGTTATCTAGGAGTTGATATTTGGTAGTTTATTTAATTCATGTCTAGTTAGATTTTGTTTACCAATTTTATAATGGAATAGGTTTTGGTTTTGTAGTATTATAAATAGGGGTGTTACTATATATTTTCTATAGTGGAGAGGTAGTTACAACATTGAGAGATTCAAGAGTTTATGAGTTATGAAAAAGCCTCCTACCATGTTCTCTTCCTAATTTAATAAATTTCTTTTATATTATCTTTGTTGAATTTGTTTTGCTTGTGCCTAAATTATTCGTGGGGTATTTCAATCCTTTAGGACTTTTTTTTATCTAATTGGGACAGCTACGTGTCCTTTTAAAGATGGACCATGCAATTTAACGGTAACAAAATGGTATCTAGTGTTAATATGATTAAGTTGTTTTATATCAATAAAATCACTCAACTTAGTGTTTTGATCTAATAAAATAATATGACACAACAAAATAAGTTCACCAATCAAATTAAATGAAACATAAAACACTAAACACCAAATCCTAACTATCTAAAATGAAATGAAAAAAATACCACAAATAAAGGAACCTAACAATCACCATCTAATTGTTTGAACCCATTACAAGAGGGTATAGTGATGACTTACAAAAAATATAAAAAATAAATAGAAATAGTAAACACTAATAATATATGATTTAACTGAAATCGCATGGTCTCAATTAATGCATTTCAAAAGATGTTTGAAATATTTGACCGCAATGGCGTTAACCAACCATGCATTAACTATCCAACACTAACAACACATAAATCTATTTTTGTCAGAATAGTGACGGCAGTTATCAACATGAGAGTTACTGGATAAATTAAAAAATCGAACAAAGATGATAGTGAACTCTAACAATAACTGATTTAATTCAAGTTTAAAAGAAAAATTATCTTTTTGTGGATTTGAAGTCTTAATTAAATCCAACTTAAAATTTGAATAACCTTTCACAAATGAGTGGCAAATGGCAAGTTATTCACATTAACATTCACATCTAACACTATCCGAGTGTTCACGGATCGGGTGGGTTTTAATTAGATACGGGTGGAGTTTTTTTTTTATCTAATCAGGGACAACCACGTGTTCTATTTAAGATAAAACCATATAATTTACCGGTAACAAATTGGTATATTGTATTTTGTATCAATAAATTTACTCAATTTAGTGCCTTTCTCTAATAAAATAACAATTAAAGCTGTCTTAAAATAATATGACACAGCAAAATAATTTCATCTGTCATTACCCAAATTCCATTATAAGTCGTGATGGCGCCCGACACCGTTATTAGACAAACCAACCCTAATTAACTAGTGTGTTCTCATTAATTTTATTAAACACTCCCAACATTGACTTAACTTAAATTTAAAACAGTCGATAGATAGAGAATTTGTAAAGCAATAGAAACGGAAATGACTAAAGGAAATCATGATTTTAGGAATACAACCCAAAAAAAAATAGTCTACTAATGTATATGTCAGGATAGTGTCAAAGGTACGAGGGCAACTAGTAGAATGTACAAAAAGAGTATAACTATCCTACTGCCTGAAATAGAATAGATAGCGATAACAAAAGAGAGACTCTGGCATGCTACTGAATAACTCAGAAGGGGCAACTCACCATTAAATCTCGATCAAGTATCAGGGATGCACGCTAGCTGGGTAGCTAGATGCACCTACCTCAGATCTTGTACAATTATGTACAAAAGCATAGTATGAGTACATAATCAATATGTACCCAGTAAGTATCTAGTCTAACCTCAAAGAAATAGTGACGAGGGGTCGACTTAACACTTACTAGGGTCAATAATAATATAATTTAAATGTTACGCTAAGCATATATAGCATGAATAATAATGACAATTTAAGATCATGGAGAAGTAAGATATCAACATTTCAAGTTTCAGTCATATCAAGTAACACTTACATTCCAAGCATTTGTGTAGTGTAATTCACGGAAAATTCCAAATAAATAACATGAGCACATTATGTCGAGGTCGTATGCACCGGTCCAACATAATATTAAACTGTGCACTACTAGAGGATCGAATGGCGCGATCTATGGAGGCATCTATTTAATACCGAGGTAATTGGCCCGATCCACAAATAACAATTATTATCAAGAAAGTACACATTGTCCATTTAGAGTCAAGTAATTCAATAGGCGTCTATATTTGCTTACCAATTTCTAGCATGACCTAAGTGATCTTAGTAGCAAGTAAGGATGCAAGTATTTGCAAGTATAGCATGATACGTGTCCTAAACTACCCGGACAATTAACATAATAGTAGCTATGTATGACCTCTCATCACCACGTACATGCGTATCCCCCACAGATAGTCACATACATTTATCTAATTCACCTATGGGGTTAATTCACTCTTAGAAGGTTAGAAAGAAGACTTACCTCATCCCAAAGCTTACTTCCAAACTCAAGAATGCGCTAAAACCCTCAAATCGGAGCTGAACGATCCAAAACTATTCTATTAAACTAATTTTCCAGCCCTAAATACAAGGTTCCTAAAATTCATCTACGGGGTCACGTGCCTGGATTCTGTAAATTCTCAAAGAAAGTTGTTACCCATATTTTAAGGATCATGAATATATGATTTCTACTACATTCCATAACAAATTCCGTAATTAAATCTCATTTTTATTAAAACCCTAGGTTTTACACTAATCCCATTATTTTCACTAATCTATACATGTTAATCTACCCAAAAATGAAGTATTAATCTCACATTAAGTAGAAATAACTTACCTCACAAAGCTCGATTGAAATCTCCCCTTTTGAAGCTCCCAAATCGCCCAAGAATGAAGTAAAATGTGTCAAAAATGACAAACTCTACTTATTTAATAAAGGCCATTACCTTTAACAAGTTTCGCATCAGCGGTCCTGGGCCGCACCTGCGCCAACCGCATCTGTGGAAAATAGGTCGCTTCTTCGGAACATCACTGGGCCAACTGGGCCACTTCTGCAGAAGGCCCCCCGCTTCTGTAGTTTCTTGGCTGGCAACCCATGGCCGCATCTGTGAGACAAAATCTGCACCTTCGAGCTCGCATCTGCGGCTAACCAACCACAGGTGCGATTATAACAGAAGTTGGGCATTTAGCCCTTGCCCAAAATTTCCAACTTGGTCTGAGCCTCGTCCGATTGGGGCTTGGGGCCCCTGGGTCCCGCAAAAAACACTCACAAGTTTGAAATGATAAAACGGACCGCTCGAACCCTCAAAACACCTGAAATAACATTAAAACTATGAATCACACCCTAAAGCCAATTGATTCAAACTTATTAACTTCAAATTCTTCAATTTATTTCCAATGTGACAAAACAACTTATACTACTTGGATTGCCACCAAATTTTACGTGCAAGTCTTAAATGAAGTTATGGAACTATTCCTGGTCTCGGAATTTCGTTCGGACCTCGATATCACAAAAACCCGCTCCTAATCAAATGAACTTCGAAAGTCTTAAGGAATCAACTTTCACTCTTAGGTGTCAAAACGCTCCTGGGTCATCCAAAACACGATACAGACATATACCCAAGTCCGAAATCATCATAAAAACCTGTTGGAAGTTTCAAATCGTAATTCCAAGGTCGTTCACTCAAAATGTTGATTGAAGTCAAACTTGGCCTTTTAAGCCAACCTTAAGTAACCAAGTGTTCCGATTTCGACTCGAACTCTTCCAAATTCCGAACCAACCATCCCCGCAAGTTAAAAATCAGTAAGATCAAGTACGAGAAGTCTTATATAAGGGAATAGGGTTCTATAAAGCAAAACGACCAATCAGGTCATTACATTCTCCACCTCTTAATTAAACCTTCGCCCTCAAACGGGTTTATATTTATTCCTGAAGTGCTAAATAAGTGTGGATATCTGATTTTCATGTCCTCCTCGGAATCCCATGTCACCTCCTCGATTGGTTGGTCCCTCTACCAGACCGTTACTTCAAATCCTCTTGGATCTCAACTAGAAATCTTGTCCATCAACAATCACAACTGGCTCCTCCTCATAAGCCAAGCTCTCGTCTAGCTAAATAGTGTTGAAGTCTAACACATGCAACAGGTCGGCGTGTTACCTCCAGAGCATAGAAACATGAAAAATCAAATAAACTCCCGATAGGCTGGGGGGGTAAAGCAATCTCATAAGAAACCTCCTCAACTCGCCTCAACACCTCAAGTGGACCTATAAACCTGGGGCTCAACTTGCCCTTCTTTTCAAATCTCATAATACCTTTCATCGGCGAGACTTTCAAGAGAACCTTCTCGCCGACCATGAATGATACATCTCGCACCTTCTGGTCTGAGTAACTCTTCTATCTGGTCTGTGTTGTGCGAAGTCACTCCTAGATCAACTTTACCTTCTCCAAGGCATCTTTCACTAAATTTGTACCATATAACTTAGCCTCACCAGGCTCAAACCACCCAATAGGAGATCAATAATGCTGACCATATAAAGCCTCAAATGGAGCCATCTTGATGCTGGACTGATAACTGTTGTTGTAAGCAAACTCGGCCAAAGGCAAAAACTGATCCCACTGCCCTCTGAAGTCAATCACACATGCTCTAAGCATGTCCTCCAGGATCTGAACTTTCCGCTCCTATTGCCCATCGGTCTGCGGGTGAAATGATATGTTGAGATCCACACGGGTCCCCAACTCACTCTGTATGGCTCTCTAGAAATGGGAAGTGAATTGAGGGCATCTATCTGATATGATAGAAACGGTCACACCGTGCAACCGAAATTTCTCCTGAATGTAGATCTGAGCCAACCTCTTTGAAGTATAAGTAGTCAAAATAGGTATGAAGTGTGCTGACTTGGTCAACCTAACGTCAATGACCCAAACTGCATCGAACTTCTGCAAGGTTTGCGGCAACCCACCTATGAAGTCCATATCAATGTGCTCCTATTTCCACTCAGGTATAGGCATCTACTGAAGTAGTCCACCTGGAATCTGGTGCTTATACTTAACATACCGGCAATTTAAGCACCTAGCCACATATTCAACCATGTCTTTCTTCATTCACCGCCATCAATAATGCTTCCTCAGGTCACGATACATCTTCGTAGCACCTGGATGAATAGAATATCGTGAACTGTGTGCCTCCTCCAGAATCCTCTCCCTCAAGCCATCGACATTAGGAACACATAGGCGACCTTGGAGTTGCAGAGCACCATCCTCACCAATAGAAACCTCCTTAGCACTACCATGTAGTATCATCTCTCTGAGAACTTCCCAATGCGAATCATCGAACTATCTATCCTTGATCTGTCCCACTAATAAAGACTGAGAAACAACACACGCAAGGACTCGGCTGGGCTCTGAAATATTCAACCTTACAAGTCTATTATCAAAGGATTGAATATCCAAAGCTAGTGGCCTCTCCTATGCTTAAATGAATGCCAAGCTACCCATACTCTCCACTTTCCTGCTTAAGGCATCCGCAACCAAATTTTCCTTGCTCGGATGATAAAGAACGATGATGTCATAATCGTTTAGTAACTCAAGCCATCAATGTTACCTCAAATTGAGATCCCTCTGCTTGAACAAATGTTGTAAGCTACGATGATCAGTATAAACCTCACATGACACCCCATACAGATAATGCCTCCATATCTTAAGAGCATGAACAATCGCTGCTAACTCTATACATGGGGTAATTCTTCTCATGAATCTTCAGCTGATGCGCAGGATATGCAATAACTCGCCCTTCCTGCATCAATACACAACCCAAGACAACGCGTGAAGCATCACAATATACCATATACATCCCCGATCCAGAAGGCAATATTAGAATTGGTGTTGTTGTCAAAGCTGTCTTGAGCTTTTGAAAGCTCGCCTCACAATCATTAGACCAATGGAAAGGAGCACCCTTCTGGGTCAGTCTAGTCAAAGGTCCAGGAAACTTCTAATCACAGTCACGGAAGTAGAATGTGGCTAGCTCTAAACTGCCTCAATCTTCTGAGAATCTATCTAAATAATCTCTGCTGATACAATATGCCCCAAGAATGTTACTGAATCTAGCCAAAACTCACACTTGAAGAACTTAGCATATAGCTTCTTCTCTCGCAATGTCTAAAGCACTACCCTCAAATGTTGCCCGTGCTCCCCTAGGTTACATGAGTAGATCAAGATGTCATCAATGAAGACTATCATATCTCTTTTTTACTACCACGGAAGGGGTATAAGGGAGTTTTTCCGATTAAAGTGACAATCAAAACGGAATTATTTATATTAAATTCAGAGTCGCCACTTGGGATAATTTATGGTATCCCAAGTTACCGATTTTAAATTCTGAATCAAGGAAATTCACTCTTATTTATGATCCGTGAACACAGAATTCCGGGTAAGGAACTCTATTAACCTAGGAGAAGGTGTCAGGCACTCCCGAGTTCCATGGTTCTAGCATGATCGCTTTGATCATACTTGGCTCATTAAAATTGTTTAATTACTAATTTAAAACCTATGTGCATTTGCCTTTTTAAATTAAGAAATTATCTTGAAACAGGTCATGCATACATGTACCCATTTGTTTGACGCGTTAAAATTATATCACGCAAACACGTACACAACTACGATAGTATATCAAGTGTGCCTAAGAGAACTACGAATATCATTTTTAGTATCTAAGTCATAAAATTAATACGAGGGCTATAGGGATTCAATTATGGATGACATACCTCGGCCTAGAGAACTACATCTAATTTAAAGAGGATTATATTAGTAACAAATTTATTACTATTGAGGAAGTTGGTAAAAGTTGCACGAACGCATACTTCGAATTAATTTTAGAATCGTAATTATGTCATGTGAATGTGTACATAATCACAATTGTATTTTAAACGCACCTGAAGGCTTTTCTACGAATGTTTATTTATAATAACTAGTTATGACATTTGTGCGGGCTATGGGTGATTTAATTAAGATGGAACACCTCATTCCCGTTTTAAGAAATACCTAATTAGGCCTAAAGGTATTTATACTTGCAGAGGATAAAAATGCACAATTATACATGCTGGGAATTGGGCTGGAACCAGGCCCAAGAAAGTGGAAGAAGGGGAAGATACAACGTAATTGATTTGGCTGGTTCCATTGGGCCAACATTGAGCCTAGTTCTTTTAAGACAAATTCCCAACATTTGAAGCTCGTTGTAATCAGATTAGAATCATGCTTAACAAAGTCCAACAATGAAATTGATTTAAACTTTGAATCAAACTCCACATTGAGATCCCTTTCTTATTGAATTAACATAAAGTTAAGAAAACAAGCTAGTGCTGAAGACTATTAGGCTCCAAATTGAGCCCACAACAAAAACCAGACAAGCTGGTCACGGGCTGCCTTTCTTGGGTCAATGTTATGCCCAGCAGTCCTTAAATTCTTCAGCATTAAGGTTTTCTGAAATTTAGCCTCCCTAACTAACTCAATGCAAAATAACATAACCATTTTAATCATCAAAATACATTAACCTTTATGACCTGCTTTTAACAGTGACAGTGTGGACAATTTTCATGTACAAAATAACCTTAACTAAACATAAAATGATTCAACACCTATTGAGTACTAATACGAACTCATCATGTATTAACTTAACCCTTAATAACATTAAACTTATCATGACTTAACTGAAAGTATTTATCCATACTAGCACACCTAGACAATCTGCAATCATAAGTTTTAAAACAGTCCCCAAATATTACAACTCCTAAACATAGCAAAACCATTCAGCCACACAACTAAACTATTCTAACTTTCAAGATTAAACACTGTAACTATATTAGAATCAAACATCATATTTAGAGAAGAAAAACTTAAACAAATGGAAAGAAACTACAAACAAAGGAAGAAAAGCAAAGAAAAACTTTAAACAAGACAAGAATCTGGAGTTTTCACTTCAGAGCAGCATACTATAGCTTCACTTTTACATTTTAAGGTCTGTGAAGGTACCTGGATACATCAAAGTAGAATAAAATAAGCATGGGAATCAGTAAGAATAAGAGCAGAAATAGAAATCCAGCAGCAACAACACAACTTTTATCACTAACCATGTTTTAGCCTTGATAGAACCCAGAGAATTCAAAGAGCTTCTTCTAATCTTCTTTGTGTTTTTTTTTTGAAAATCAAAAGAAAAGACTTAAAATCATGCAAAATTTTCCTATATTTTAGGGTCTGAATTGTCTGATGTATTTTTTTCTTCAGAATTTGGTGTAGATAATAATGCTGAAAGTCTATTTTTTTAGAGTGAAGGGAGGGTTCCCTTTATAGGTCTCTAAGATTATGTGCTCAAGATAGTATTTTGGAATTATTCCCAGCCTGCAAGGCATCTTTCCTAACATAATTAGGATAGTTGGCTGTCTCTCATTGGCTTATGCATTTTGTGCAAACCAAATGAGGCCATCTGCCCCTATTATAGAGCGTTCCTGATATGAAACTTATTTAAAAATTCCTGTTTTATTTTCCAGATTAAACCCTTAAGTTTCTGGTTGTTCATATGAGCCGTAAGGGTTTTCCACTAATGCTAAAATAATTAAGGCAAGACTACTGAATGAAGAAAAATTGACACTAATAAACTATCTAAGATTTAAACTAATTAGACAATGCAAGCATATTAACCAAAGATTCAAAACAGCAAAAATACCTAAACCTACAAACTAAAATTTTAAGAGTTAAACTAGTTAGACAATTCAACATAATAACCAATGAATCAAAACAATAAAAAGACAACTGAAACTGTAATAATTAACTAAACTACTTTACGGGTTAAACTAATTAAACATGCTAAACCAAATTAAAAGTCTAAATGAAACCTAAGAAAAGAAACTACTGACTAAGCACTAAAAATCCTATTTATCCAGAGATTGTGGCTACCCAAATTTCTTTATTATTTTTTCGGTCAAGAGAAGAGGAAAATAAAAGAAACAGATTAAAGAAAGGTGGAATAAAAGAAAGGAAATTAAGAAGAGAAATAAAAGAAATAGATAGAGGGAAAAAAATGAGATACCTAGCGGTTGGCTCAAACAAACTCCAGGCTGCTCCGATTTAAGCCTAAATTAATGTTAATCGCATGTTCTTATTGAGAACAGACAATCAACATTAGTTTCAAGCTAAATCACCTTGGAAACTTGAAAGCCTTGGGCTTAAACCTTTGCATGCTGCAAATGAGAAATTGGGCAGATTTGGTCAAGTTTTTGGGGAAGCTACTGAAGGTTTTCAGTTTATGAGTGTGTGAGGATTATAGGGTGCGATTTTAAGTGGATTTGGAGACTTTATGGTTTTAGGTATTGATTTTAGATCTAAGATCCAGCTGTTTGGTGATGATTCGAGGGACACAGATTAGGGGTTTGTAAATATGAAGTGACGGGGTTCTAGGGTGTGATTTTGTATTGGAATTGAGGTGCTCCGCTACCGTAGGTGAATTCCAGCGGCGGAGCAGGGCGTCGCCGGTAAGGGAACTTGGGCGGCTAGGGTTTGGGCTTTCAGATGAGGAGATGGAATGAGAGGGGTTGAATAGGGGGCCTTGGTTTGGACACTATTATACTTGGCCATTGATAAGCTTCGGGCCGTTGGATAAGGGGAGATGAACGGTTAGGATTAATGATAAAAAAATGATGTCGTTTGGGCATGGCAAGGGAACTGGGATGGGTAAGAGGATTGGGCGGGGATAGATTTTTGGTTGAAGAAGGGTTTTTGGGCCATCAAGTTGGGTCTTTTGGGTGGCCCAATTCAAAAAACCTTTTTGTTTTGTTTTTTATTTGTTTTCTTTTCTTTTTTTCTAATTGATAAAACCCTAAATTAAATCCAAAATTAATCTAATTTGTAAAATCAAACTAGTTATCAAATCATAAGATTTATAAAATTAATTGATCCTAAATATTAAAAGAGAAAAACTACTAATCCAAAATTAAAGCTAAAAAATGCAAAAACTGAACCATTTTTGTAATTTTTATTTTTAATAAACAACTGATTAATTAAATAATCCTAAAAATTGGAACACAAAATCTAAATGCAATGCATGATATTTTTGGTATTTTTATTATTTTAATGAAAGTAATCATGCACAGAAATGCACCAATTTAACAAAAATTCTATAAAACTTCAAACAATTAGAAAAACTCTATTTCTTTAATTTTTAGGAGTTTTTCACATAGGAAAAAAATTACGTGCTCATAGCTGCCCCTCTTTGCTCCGAAATACGAAGAGTTTTCGGGCAAAGATAAAGTGAATGGATACGAGCGATTTTTACCCGTTTGAATACTCTGTGGGAAGTATTTTTTGAAAGATCTGACCGAACCTTGCTTGCGAGGTAGCCTGCATATCCTTGGCTATAAAGGAATCAGGTCGGTGTAGTTCGGGAAGTTTTGTTAGCTAGGACTACCGAGAATCTGTGATTTCACTGTTGCTGCTGCTACTACTGCTTAATGAACCCCTTATTAAACCGATTCAAAACAAAAGAAGCTAAACTAAACTATGACCTACGAATTACAATTTTCCTATCTATGTTTCTTCAAACTTGATCTTGCGGCTTTTGCGGCTCTCTGTTGTATCTTGAGCTGTCGACTCGTACATCCCAGGTAATTTCCTTTGTTACTGACTTGAATTGCATTCTAAAGTGAATTCCCTTATTTTCCAGGTGGGCGCCTGATTGCCAAAACTCGAACTGTATTTCCTCAAAATTTAGACTGCTTTCTTTCAAAACTTGAATTGTTTTCCCTTGTTCTCCAGGTGGGCGCCTGACTAGTGAAATCGAACTGTCTTCCCTCGAAACTTGAACTATTTTCCCTAGTTCTCAAGGTGGGCGCCTGATTGCTGAACTTGAACTGCTTTCTCTTGAGACCGTTTTTCCTTCGAACTGTCTTCTCTTAGTCTCCAGGCGGGGGCCTGATTTCTTAACTTGAACCGTCTTCTTTCGAAATTGCTTTTCCTTTGAACTGTCTTCCCTTGTTCTCCAGGTGGGTGCCTGATTGTTGAGCTCAAACTGCTTTCTCTTGAAACTGCTTTCTCTTTGAACTGTCTTCCCTTGTTCTCCAGGTGGGCGCCTGATTGCTGAACTTGAACTGCTTTCTCTTGAAACTGCTTTTCCTCTGAACTGTTTTCCCTTTTTCTCCAGGTGAGCGCCTGATTGCTGAACTTGAACTGTCTTCCTCTTGAAACTAATTTTCCTCTTAATTGTCTTCCCTTGTTCTCCAATTGGGTGCCTGATTGCTGAACCCGAACTGCTTTCTCTTGAAACTGTTTTTCCTTTGGACTGTCTTCCCTTGTTCTCCAGTTGGGCACCTGATTTCTTAACTTCAATTGCTTTCTCTTGAAACTGCTTTTCCTTTGAACTGTCTTCCCTTGTTCTCCAGTTGGGCACCTGATTTCTTAACTTAAATTGCTTTCTCTTAAAACTGCTTTTCCTTTGAACTGTTTTATCTTGTTCTCCAGGTAGGTGCCTGATTGCTGAACCTGTCCTCTTCTTGAAACTTGTGTTGTCTTCCCATATTCTTCAGGTGGGCGCCTGATTATAACAAAATAAATAAAAAAGAAACTTTTCTGCCCCAGTTTGATATTGGGAACATCTGTGAGTATTAACCGACTCTTGTTATCAAAGTAAGTTCTAAGCTAAATTCCCTTGTCCTTGACATTTGTGAGGGTCTCAAATCTTGCTAAATCAAATTATCCAGGAGGGTATTGAAAACTTACGGTCGAGCCTATCTGGCACCTGCTTTCCTCACGGAGGATTTCTCCAGAACAAACAAAATTTCCCGCCTCTATTTCAATCAAAGAAAAATCTTGTCGGTTTGAAAATATGGTGGTTAGTTTGCGGCATTCTTGTTGAGGGTGGCTTTTCTACTGTCATGATTTGTGCTGCTCGACTGCATCCGACTGACAAGGAATTATTTCACATTCTGATTGCACCTTAACCATAGAACCTTGAATAACCTAAACGCCCTATATTCAAACTTCTATTTTAACCCTTCTGTCTTTCCAATCTGAATCTCTGTATTTCTCCCTATAATTCACAAAACCACTTGATCACTTGAACCTCGGCTAACACCTTATTTTTATTGTGTATCATGCTATTTCTAGCATGTTGTGTCCGCACTTCGCTTTGTGCAATTGGAAGTTGGTAATAAGCTTTGCGATCCCCTCTTATTTTCTTAGCAAGGTTATCATTGGAAAAATCCTTAAAGAAATTAGACCCAAAAGGAAATGAAATGCAATAACTTCGAGGATTATGAATAAAGGAAAAGATTCAAAACAGGAAGACTGTTTGAGGAAGAATAGGAAAAGGGACTTATTTGAGTGAGGCTGATAGCACCAATGATCATGTCATGCATTTTGGATTAATCAGCCAAGTCTATTTAGTCAATCACCTTTCAGTCCTCACACTTTATGCCTGGGGTCCCCATGATCCAATTCCTTTTCAAAATCAACAACCTTATTCGACTTGTAGCGCCCCGTAGTTTTCACCAGAAAACCTCTCTCATTTGCTCATCTCTCAACTCACCGTCACCTTACGGTGCCCGTGAGGGTTTTAACCAATAAGACTCTCTCATTATAATTTCTCTCAGATTTTCGTTACCTTACGGTGCCAGTGAGGGTTTTTACCAATAAGACTCTCTCATTTTTCATTTTTCTGTGCAGAACAGAGTGTTGCTGCTGATATGAATCATACCTCTAACTTGCCTAACCTGACATCCCTCGAAGATTGATCGGAAGGTCTTTATTTAGACCGTAATATGGGCTTTTGGATAGGGTTAGAAAGAAAGGATATCACAAAGGCTCAAAACAACTTGAATGGGTTCAGAATTACAACTTCTGGAATCAGATCCTTTACAAAACTGCAACTTCTGCCCCACTTTCTTTGCTCGGGTACTTTTACATTTCTTATTTTGATAGGGCCGAACCGTGAGGCTTCCTACATATACTTAGAAGGAATCAAGTCGAACGTAGTTCGTGGCATATGAGTTGTTTGTTTTTTGTACTTTTTTCTTCTCTTTTTTCTTTCCTTTCTTTTCTTTTTTTTAGTTTCTTTTTCTCTTTCCTCTTCTTTTTCCTCTTTTCTCTTCTTATCTTCTGTATCTGCGTTTATGAACTTTGCTATTTATTCCAAAAGAGGGGTATGAAAGGAAAAAAAAAGCTGAAACGAGTAGCAAAGGATAAAGTGTTTAGATAGCAGAATAAAATGCCTTTGTCATTTTAATATTCAAAACATGCCAAGTACAAATTAATACAATTTAAACCAGAGAAATCATACATAATATCTTTTGACAGCATCAGAATTGATAGCCATGTCTACACTTGGCTTCTATATTTGTTAAATACAAAGCATCATTGGACAACACTCTCGTCACCACGAACGAACCCTGCCAATTTGGGGCAAACTTGCCTTTTTCTTCAGCATGATATGGAAAGATGTGTTTCAATACCAACTGGCCCACTTCAAATTTTCGTGGACGCACCTTCTTGTTATATTCTCTTGCCATTCACTTTTGATACAACTGGCCGTGACATACTACCGCCAGTCTTTTCTTATCAATCCGACTTAATTGCTCCAACGGGGTTTTGACCCACTCATCATCATCAATTTTTGCTTTAGCAATAATTAGAAAGGGATGGAACCTCAACCTCCGCAGGTATCACTGCTTCAGTACCATATGCCAACAAATAAGGAATTTCACCTACTAAGGTGCGAACAATAGTGCGATAACCCAATAAAGCAAAAGGCAACTTTTCATGCCATTGCCTAGAACCTTGCACCATCTTTTGAAGTATCTTCTTTATGTTCTTGTTGGCTGCCTGAACCGCTCCATTTTCCTTGGGACGATACGGAGTGGAATTTTGATGTATAATCTTGAACTGCTGGCATACTTCCTTCATTAATGACTATTAAGATTTGTGCCATTGTCCGTGATAATTACTTTTGGAATTCTAAATCGACAAATGATGTTTGAATGAAAAAATTCAACCACTGCTTTCTTGGTCACGTATTTGAAAGTCATAGCTTCAACCCATCTGGTGAAATAGTTGATGGCCACAAGAATGAACATGTGCCCATTGGATACTGCTGGCTCAATTGGTCCGATAATATCCATACCCCAAGCAACAAAGGGCCAAGGTATGGACATTGTGTGCAATTCAGATGAGGGAGAATGGGTCAAATCACCGTGCACCTGGAATTGATGGCACTTACGCACAAAGCTGATGCAATCTCGCTCCATGGTGAGCTAATAATAGCTTGCTCGAAGAATTTTCTTTTCTAGAACATACCCACTCATATGGGGCCCACAAACTCATGGGTGTACTTCAGTCATGATAGTCGTGGCTTGCTTAGCATCTATGCATCTCAATAATCCATGATCTGGATTTCTTTTGTATAAAACTCCTCCACTTAAGAAAAATCCACCTACCAATCGTTAAATTGTTCTCTTTTGATCATCTGTGGCTTGTACCGGATATACCCCCATCCTGATGTATTCCTTGATATCATTGAACCAAAGCTCACCATCGAGTTCTTCTTCCACCATGTTACAGTAAGCATGCTGATCATGGACCTGAATATGCAAAGGGTCAATATAAGCCTTATCCGAATGATGTAACATTAACGCTAGAGTAGCCAAGGCGTCAGCAACCTCATTATGGATCCTGGGGATATGCTCGAATTTCATTAATTTAAATCGCTGTCAAAGATCCTGCAGACATTGTCGATATAGTATGAGCTTCAAATCTCGAGTCTCCCATTCTCCTTGATTCTGGTGCACTAATAGATCTGAATCTCCCAAAACCAGCACTTCCCGGACTCCCATGTCCACAACTAACCTTAAACCCAGAATGCATGCTTCGTACTCAGTGATGTTGTTGGTGCAATAGAAACGACGTTAAGCTGCGATAGGGTAGTGTTTCCCTATTTCAGAAATGAGCACAACTCCTATCATAACACCTTTCATGTTAGCAGCCCCGTCAAAGAAACGTTTCCAACCAGGCTTCTCATCATACTCGACCTCTTTAATATGCATTACCTTTTCATTAGGAAAGTAAGTCTTCAAAGGCTCATATTCATCATCCACCAGATTCTCGGCCAAGTGATCGAGCAAAGTTGGTCTTTCATTGTCGTCCGAGTCAGGTATATGATGTCAAATTTGGTGAGCAAGATCTGCCATTCTGCGAGTCTTCTTGGGGGCATTGGCTTCTGCGCTACCCAAGTAAGGGCACAACATGTCCTTTTAAGGGGAGTATACTTAAACTCATAGGATGTGAACTTCTTACTGAGATAATAGATGGCCTGCTCTTTCATGTCGGTGATGTCATGTTGACCCAACACACAACCAAATGAATTATCTCAGACTGTCAAATAAATAATTAAAGGTCTTCCGGGCTCCGACGGGACAACACAGATGGGTTTGACAAATACTCCTTGATCTTATCGAATGCTTCCTGGCACTCGTCAGTCCATTTGACCGCAACATCCTTCTTTAGCAACTTAAAGATAGGCTCACAAGTTGTTGTGAGTTGAGCAATAAACCTGCTGATGTGGTTCAACCTCCCTAACAGACTTATCACTTCAGTCTTGTTCTTTGGTGGTGGTAATTCCTGGATAGCTTTGATCTTTGATGGATCCAGTTCAATGCCCCGCTGATTGACTATGAACCCCAACAGTTTCCAAGATGGAACACGAAATGTGCACTTTGCAGGGTTGAGCTTAAGATTATACCTGTGGAGCCTCTGGAAAAACTTCCTTAAATCTCTGACGTGGTCAAACTTCTTCTTGGATTTTATCATCACATCATCCACGTAAACCTCAATCTCCGTGCGTATGATGTCATGGAATATGGTGGCCATCGCTCTTATGTAAGTTGTCCCAGCATTTTTCAAATCAAATGGAATAAACCGGTAGTAATATGTTCCCCACAGCGTGATGAATGTTGTCTTTTCCGCATCTTCCTCATCCATTAAGATCTGATAATATCCTGTAAAGCAATCTACAAAATATCCATCTCATGCTTGGAAAAATTATCAATCAAAATGTGGGTATTTGGCAGCGGGAAGTTATCCTTCGGACTTGCTTTGTTGAGGTCATGGTAATCAACATATACTCTGGTCTTTCCATCATTCTTTGGCATATGCACAATATTAGCTAACCACGTGGGATATTGTGTAACCCGAATGACCTTCACATCAAGCTGCTTTGTGACTTCTTCTTTGATTTTCACACTCATGTCAGTCTTAAACTTTCTTAATTTCTGCTTGACGGGAGGGAAAGCTAGATCAGTTGGAAATTTGTGGACCACCAAATCGGTACTCAAGACTGGCATGTCATCATACGACCATGCAAAAATATCCTTATATTCAACCAATGCTTTGATTATTTCTTCCCTGATTTGCGGTTCAAGGTGGACATTTATCTTGGTTTCTCTGATATTATCTCGATCTCCTAAATTGATTGCTTTAGTTTCATTCAAATTGGGCTTGGGTTTTTCTTTAAAATGATTTAATTGTTTACTAATCTCCTCAAATGCCTTATCCTCGTCATATTTTGTTTCATCATCACACTTTATTTCTTGGATTATTATTTCAGAGTTACATTGACTTTTAAGACTTGGTTGGAGATTCCTCATGCATGTCATGTCATTGAAAGCAACATAAAAAGAACTATACAAAGAAGAAAATAAAATAAAAATAAAAACTATAAGGAAAGATGGAAAAGGGAAATTGCATTTCATTGAAAATAAAGGATAACATGGTTTGTACATCAACAAGAAAAAATAAAAATTTGGGTCACATCCCTGGAATAACCCAGATGAAAATGAAAACAAAGACAACTACCAAAACTCCTTCCGAGTAGGGAGAGGAATAGCCTTCCAATTGTTAAGCTTTACTTTTGGCCCGACGAACTGCACATCTGCTTTGCTGGAGCCTTCAACAACTTCTACCATGTTCACATCATCAAACAACCTCTGGAACCTCTCAATTAATTCTTCATCAATGTCAACCACAAGACTTGGAATTGCTGTCATTGGGTGTTCCACGGCACCGGGCTTGATAAAGGACCTGGAGAGACGCGGGATAGGATGTGGAAGTGCCCGCTTTCTGCTTCAACCTTTTGGCCCTTTTCATATCTACCACTGTGGATTTGAATCCAAGACCGAATGTACCCAAATTTTCAGGAAGGGACACCGGCTGTATGATACCATGTAAGGATGCACCCAGACCTTTACTTGGCACAAAGCCATTTTTAGCATTTATTAGGCCACCATGACGGATGCAAAGGCTATCTTTGGAGCTAGAATATATTTCCCTTCTAGAACCTTCTCGGCTGGCACTGTTTCAAAAACTTGGTAAACCCAAGGCCCTTTATCATCTTTGGCCTCAATAAAAGGGACAGAGGCATCACTGTGATCACATAAATTATCCTCACCATGCACATCGATCTCCTGTTTGTCCTACTCAAACTTGACCATCTGGTGCAAAGAGGATGTGACTGCTTTGGCGGCATGTATCCAATGCTAACCCAATAGCAAATTGTAAGAGATGGCCATGTACAGTACCTGAAACTCCATGGTGAATTCAATCGGTCCTATTGTCAATTCAATCATTATATCACCAACTTAATTTTTTCCTCCACCGTTAAAACCTCAGACACATATATTGTTCTTCGGACCCTTCGAATATAAATTTTCATCTTGTGCAGCATAGAGAGAGGGCAAATGTTCACACTAGAACCATTATCCACTAACACCCTAGTGACCACAGAGTCTTCACATTTCATTTTAAGATGAAGAGCTTCATTGTGTTCAATGCCTTCCTTAGGCAACTCGTCATAAGAAAAGGTGATCCTTTTCACCTCAAATATCTTGTTGGCAATCTTCTCCAAACGATTCATTGTGATTTTTTTGGGGATATGAGCTTCATTCAAAATTTTCATCAGGGCCGGACGATACTCAGCTGAATAGATTAACAATGACAGCAAGGAAATTTGAGCAGGAGTCTTTCTTAACTGCTCCACGATGGAGTAATATTGTGCTTTCATTTTCCTCAAAAAGTCCTGCGCTTCTTCTTCAGTGATTGCTTTCTTTACTAGAACCAAATTATCCCTGAGTGTTTTGGCTTTACTCAACTCTTCCGGGGCAAAATATCTCCCTGAACGAGTTAACCCTTGGGCCTCATTGGCTTATTCTTTCACTTCCTTCCCCTTGTAGGTCACTATTACCCGTTCATACCTCTATGGGATAGACTTGGTATTGATTGCCAGCAACTGGGTTACAGGCTTGATGATGATAGGGTTCGTGCGGGCACCCTCCACAATTATGATAGGCTTGTTTGCCAACCCTGGCATGATCACATTTGACTTTGCAACACTTGTGGGTCTCTTCTCAACTACCATAGAAGGTTCACCTTTTGTCATACTTAGCTCGCTCACTAATCCTTTAGCCATAGGTTTTGTGACAATTGTTTCCTTGACTGGCTTGACCTCACTAGACCGAATCATCATAACAGATTGTGATGGCTTCTTGGGCTCCCCCTACTTGTGTATTATCTTGATCATGTTTGCTTTATCATGAGATAGCAATGGGCTCTGACTGATGTTGGGTGCTTCCGGAGTTTCGACCATAATCTGACTTGTGTCGATGAGCTCTTGGATGGCATTCTTCAAGTGCCAACACTTTTTCGTATCATGCCTCGGAGAATAGAATAATATTCACAAGTGAGGGAGTAATCCAAATTCTTTGGAGGAGGGTTTGCCAATTTCGACTCAATTGGCCTCAGCACATCCAATTGCCTCAATCTATGGAATAAACTGGTATAAGACTCCCTCAATAGGGTGAAAGTTTTCTTCCACTGCAACCTCTCATTCCGAATACTGATTTGGGCCAGAAACTTGGACTGGCAGGGTTTCGGTAGGCTTGTGGATATGGGTAAGCATTTCGTGAAGTTGGGTAGGTATTTTGCGGGGCTGGGGCACGCCATTGTGAGTTGGAACGAGGTTGAGCATATGTTAGGCTTGGTGAACATAAATCTGAGGGTATAGTGATGGGAAGTAGTGTTGGGGTGGATTATATGGTATTTGGATGTAGGTTCGGTGATGGGGTCGAGGTTGGGTATAATGGTGTGACGGGCCCCTTGATCCAAACCACAATCCTAAGTCAAATGTTGCCACATCTTCTTTCTTCTTCTTTCCGATCACTCCCCCGGTACCATTCTCGATGGCTTGGGTGGTTGTATTGATGGCCGAGTAACTCATGATTTTGCTTGACTTAAGCCCTTCTTCCACCATGCCACCCATATTTACTACCTTATTGAACGACTTGCCTATGGCCAATATCAGATGGCCAAAGTAAGTGCGCTCCAGAGCTTGCAAAAAATACTCCACCATTTCATTTTCCTCCATCGAAGGGTTGACTCTTGCCGCTTGTTCTCTCCAAAAAAAACTATAATCTCTGAAACTTTCTCCTCGTTTCTTCTTTATCTTAGTCCGGGACAAATGATCTAGAACGATCTTAATGTTATACTGGAAGTGTCGTGCAAATGCTTGGGCCAGATCATCCCATGTATACCATCTACTGTGATCTTGACGTGTATACCACTTTAAAGTCGCGCCACTCAGACTTTGGCTGAAGAATGCCATTAACAGCTCATCTCTTCCATCGACTCCTCTCATTTTACTGCAGAATCCCCTCAAGTGGGCCACCGGGTCCCCGTGCCCGTCATATAGGTCGAATTTAGGCATCTTGAATCCTGCATGGAGCTGAACAACAGGAAATAGACATAAATATTTGTAGGCTATGCTCACATGGCCTCCCAATCTCTACATGCTTTTGAACGATTATTCCAGGCTTCTTACCTTCCTGAACATCTCCTCTTATTCCGAGTTTTAGGTGATTTCTCAGTCTCAACAAGAAGGTCGAAACGAGGAGTATAAGAGTGATGATATGGGGCCCTGAAAGTAGGCTCTAGGGATAGTACTGATTATCTCTGGTTTAAAATAACGGCTCATTGAAGGATCGATGGAAGGTATCTGGCCGGGGTGCTACAAAAATAGGGTTGGTTGGTGGAAGAGGGTATGGGATTGTTCTGGTTGGTGGTGCTTGGGGGATTTGGGAGGTGGTACCCTGATAATGGTGGTAGAGGGTGAAACTTGGCACATTTTTTTGGGATGAATCAGCAGTGGGAGGTTCTTGGGATTGAGCTAATGGTGGGATGAAAGCGAGGTTGGCAGGGTATGATGGTGAAGGGGTGCCCTTTCACCCATGCTTGGTACATTTCGACCATTTGGTGTTTCAACTTGTATAGTTCCTCTTTCAGATTAACCTCAGACTCTTCCCCCTCTCTTGAAGGATCAATAAGACTTGCGTCCAGTTCTTGGCCAGACATAATCAACTTGTTCTTAGACTTGGTATTGTACGGGTGGGTTGACATAATTCCGATCAAACTAACCCCATCCTGGACTTGATAACAACAAGCAAACTTGTTGGCGATTAAGATCTTAACAGATAGGCAACCGCACGCTGTGGATGCAATTCACCTAAACAGTTAACCATTTTCTATTATACATTTGACCGGCTTCTTGCTTCATCCCGGCTTTCACTAATTCTTTTCATTTGCATTTTTCTTTCTCTCTTTTCATTCCCGTCTTTCTTTGTTGGCATCTCCTTTTTTATTCTCGCTATTATTTCCCTCTCTTGTTTTGCCATTATTTTTTCCTCTCAATTTATTTCCACTCTCTTTTTCTTTTTCATTTTATGGTTATGATCGAATCCTATGTGGATTTCCTATGTATCATGACGCCGCATGAATCAGACCAAGCGTAGTTCTCGTGATAGATAAATAAATAAATAAAAATAGACACATTTTTCTTTTGTTTTAAATTTTATAAAATAAAAACAAAACATCCTGATTATAATGACTTCCCTACAGACTTAAACATTTCCAGAAACTAAAACAAGTCTCAAAATGGACAGACAGACTCTAAATTGCAACATAGACTCAAAAAAATAAAATCAAGAGTACATATGTGCTTCCACTGCTGCTCCAGTTGGTCTTGCTACAGGCCTATGCGCCAAGTCCTCTTGAAGACGAAACAAGTCATCCATGATCTGTCGGACAAAAATCATAACTGAAGCGAAGAACATGGACTGGGTCATGTCTTCACTCTCGTTGCATTTCATCATAATGTAGTCAGTAATCCTCCTAACCTTTTCCCTGAAAATACCCTTCTCTTGTAGCAATCGTCCAATCTGCTGAGATCGTGCCTCCAAAACTTGTTTGGCAATATGATTTTGTTCTTGAAGTTGCTGGAGGTCCTTTTCTAATTGCGGCATCGGGGTATAGCAATGTTCTTTTTTTGCTTTGAAAATCTCTTGCCTGTTTGGTCATTTCATTTTCAAGGACATTGATCCTTTTCTTTAGACCCACCATCCCTCTATCGTACTTCTCTTTCAGCTGTCGGACGAAGCTTGCCCTTCCCTCCGCGTTCTTAAATAACTTAGCTTGGGCTTTTGCTAACTCCTTTTCGATCTTTTCTAGGTCTACCTCATAAGCACCCACCATTCTCCTAAGGCCATTTATGAGCTTCTCTTCTTGTCTACTTCTAGCCAGATTTTCAACGGTGATTTTCGTTCTTTGAATTTGAGCTCGTAAGGCTTCATTTTTGGAAGCCAGTTTCCTTCTTTCTCCTTCGGCTTCTTGTAGTTGTAGATCATTATTGACCTCAACGTTTCTCAATTTCTCTTCAAGAGTGTGAATGGTAGCTTGGTAATTTTTCTCTTTCTCTCCCCAGGCTAACCTTTCCTTGACTTTGTCATCGAAAGCCAACACATGTAGCCTTTTTGCTAGTCTTTTAGGCTCTGGTTCGGGTTCTAGCTCATTGCTTGCACCTGACTTTCCTTCAAACCATGCTGCATAATTCGGATTCAATTCCCCTTTAGCGACATCTGGTACCTAGATGCCATTTTTTAGATACCGACAACTGTTCCAATCCCGCTGGACTAAAGCCTTTGGCAATGCTACCTCTGGATAGAATTTGATGACCTGGGTTGTTAGATCATCATCTTCAGGAATCACCTGATACCTCCCTAACTGCCTTAAGACCCTTTATGGTGCATACGACTTCACACTCCTCAAACCCATCAACATCAAATAACCATTTGTAGCTGTCATATATATGATTTTTGTTATCGGGAGCCAACCTTTAGTCCATTCAGCTTGACTTGATTTTAGAGCTTTCAAATAGGAGATCCAAGCTTCAAACCCTTCTGGAATGTTGTAATCTTTCACCCTTTCCTCTTAGCTTTTCATAAATTTATTTTGCTTGAACCATAGCTCATGAACTTGGGGTAGTGGCAGAGATGCTCGATCAACCACACTTGTAGAAGAACACTGTAGCCTTCGAAGAATTGAGCCCTGGATCTACAAAATGCCAATGCCCGTAAATGTCTTCCTATACTAGATGAGCAAGTGTGTGATCTTTCTTTGTGATAAGGGTTTGTGCAACTCTAGCCATGCGGGTATATACCGATCCCTCTACATTTGGAAAGACTATGATCCCCAGGAATGCTACTATAAAGGTGAACCTATGATGAATTTGCCAAAGGTTCTTTTCCTTTTTGTTGTTCAATCCTTTTCCATGTTTCTCGAACTCGACTGAATGCCCGAATCTGGAATACAAAAATTGAAAGGAGCAGCATCCGTTGTCCACATGAGCCTTCTTCATATGTTTGCTGATATTAAGAAGATCAAAGAATTTGTGCACTAATGGGGCTCTCGGGAATATCAACTGTTGTTTTCCCAAGTATCGACCAAAATGGATGTACCCAGCTATTTCTTCCAGTGTAGGGGTGAGCTCAAAATCCGAGAAGCAAAAGATATTGTGCATAGGATCCCAAAAGGTTACCAAAGCTTTGATCAAATCTTCCCGTGGCTTGATCTTGTATATCAATGAGAGCATCCAATTGTTCTTTCACCCAGTCTTGACCATCTCCGCCCAAATCATACCACCACATGCACAATTGCAACTGAGCTTGCTCTATGACTGGTAGTTTTGGGTCCTAGATAATGTTTATCTTGGTACCTGTGAATGGTTAGGGTTAGGGTTGACTCTGACAGACTTTTGAGGAAACAGTTTGCGACTTCCAAAAGAAAATGATCCTTTCCCTTTCTACACAAAAGTGGCTACTTTCATAAATGTGACCCCTTCGCAATTTCAAGTAAATTTCGAGGCCAGGGTAAGACACTTAGAAAAATGACCCCTTACTGACATATTTTACTTTTTCTACAAAAATAGACCATCGACAACCGAGAATATTCTAAGGCTATCTCGGTGAGAACATCGCCGAAACTGGGTCGACTTATTCTTGACACAGATCCCTACCTACGACTTTGCTTTAATTGGTTAATATTGCAAATAGAGGTCGAACCTTATGTAGGTTGCCTACGTATCCCACATCCGATGGGAATCAGACTTGCATAGTTCGGGCAGTCTTGACATATTTTTAAAAGAAAAGACGAATGACTCATTTTGAAAAGACTCTTTTTGCTTCATTTTTTGATTCTTTTTTCTTTTGTTTCAAATCCTTTTTTTAAAAAAAAAAATCGGCAGAGTTTTGGGATATTTTCAAATACCGGGTTTATTTCCTTTTTATGCCACTCTTGGTTCTCCCCTGATTTTCTTTCCTAGCCAGTCGACATGCAAGCCGAAACAAATAAATGTTCGTATAGCACGTAAGATGCATTAGGATGGTCTGTTATTTTTGGGTACACTTGTCCTAGGTGGACCAACCCTTATGTTGAGTCCCCTAAGTCAAAATCACATAATGCAAACAATTATTCCTGGTAGGGATCCGGCATGAGGTTATGTTCTTCTAAGTTTAAACCTGGGGTTGTGTTCTAGACTGAGTTTACCTGAGTGGACAACTCGAGCCGAGGTGGGGCTAACGTACCGGGAGCACTAAAGTTCGCCCGGTGTTGTTGCTGGCCCATGCCTCGTCCTAACTGGTATGATTTCTAACAGAAAATGGGCCAGAAAATGGGCCACGCATACGTGTGCACCAAATTTTAAAAGACTCAGAAGGGTGGCGTAAGAAAGCATTTTAATAACATTCAAAAACTAATAATACATAAATGGCAATTAGCACATTAGGTTCACAAAATACAATAATATCAATAATAAATAGAGCCAAGAAAAAATCATATTAACAAGCTCGAATTCTTGAACCCTGAACCAGTAGTCATGGGTTCTGATCCCCAGCAGAGTCCCCAAAGCTGTCATACCTCCTTTTTACTACCCCGGAAGGGGTATAAGGGAGTTTTTCCAATTAAAGTGACAATCAAAATGGGATTATTTATATTAAATTCAGAGTCACCACTTAGGATAATTTATGGTGTCCCAAGTCACCTGTTTAAAATCCTAAATCGAGGAAATTGACTCTTATTTATGGTCTGCGAACACAGAAATTCGGTTAAGGAACTCTGTTAACCCGAGAGAAGGTGTTAGTCACTCCCGAGTTTTGTGGTTCTAGCACGATTGCTTTGATCATACTTGGCTAATTAAAATTGTTTAATTACTGATTTTAAGACCTATGCGCATTTGCCTTTTTAAATTAAGAAATTATCTTGAAATAGGCCACGCGTACGTGTACCCATTTGTTTGGCTCGTCAAAACTATGTCACGCGAACGTGTTCACGATTAATAACGTTTTGTTATTATTAAGAAAGTTTGGCCAAAGTTGTGTGAATGCATACTCCGGTTTTGGTTTTATAATCGTAATTATGTAACACGAACGTGTACACAACCACGATGGTATATTAAGCGTGCCTAAAGCAAACTACGAATATTGTTTTTAGTATCTAAGTCATAAAATTAATACAAGGGCCATATGGATTCAATTATGGATGACATACCTCAGCCTAGAGAACTACATATAATTTAAAGAGGATTATGCTAGTAACAAATTTATTACTATTGAGGAAGTTGATCGAAGTTGCATGAACGCATACTCCAAATTAATTTTAGAATTGTAATTATGTCACGCGAACGTTTACACAATCATAATTGTATTTTAAACGCGCCAAAAGGCTTTTCTACGAATGTTCATTTTTAATAACTAGTTATGACATTTGTGACGGCCATGAGTGATTTAATTAAGATGGAACACCTCATCCCCGTTTTAAGAAATACCTAATTAGGCCTAAATGTATTCATACTTGCAGAGAATAAAAATGCACAATTATACATACTGGGAATTGGGCGGGAACTAGGCCCAAGAAAACGGAAGAAGGGGAAGATACAAACTAATTGATTTGGTTGGTTCGATTGGGCTAGCATTGAGCCTAGTTCTTTTAAGACAAATTTCCAATATTTGAAGCTCGTTGTAATCAAAATAGAAACATGCTTAACAAAACCCAACAATGAAATTGACTTAAACTTCGAATCAAACTCCACATTGAAATCCATTTCTTATTAAATTAACATAAAGTTAACAAACAAGCTAATGCTGAAGACTATTGGGCTCCAAATTTAGCCCACAACAAAAACCAGACCGGCTGGTCATAGACTGCCTTTCTTGGGTCATTTTTAGGCCCAGCAGTCCTCAAATTCTTCAGCTTTAAGGTGTTCTGAAATTTAGCCTCCTTAACTAACTCAATGCAAAACAACAGTCATTTTAACCATCAAAATACATTAACCTTTACGACCTACTTTTAACAGTGACACTATGGACAATTTCCATGTACAAAATAACCTTAACTAAACATAAGATGATTCAACACCTATTGAGTACTAATACGAACTCATCATGTATTAACTTAACACGCAATAACATTAAACTTAGCATGACTTAACTGAAAGTATTTATCCATGCTAGCACACCTAGATAATATGCAATCATAAGTTTTAAAATAATCCCCAAATATTACAACTCCTAAACATAGCGAAACTATTCAGCCACACAACTAAACTATTCTGACTTTCAAGCTTAAACAATGTGACTACATTAGAAGTAAACATTAGATTTAGAGAAGAACAACTTAAACAAATGGAAAGAAACTACAAACAAAGGAAGAAAAGAGGAAAAAACTTTAAACAATACAAGAATCTGGAGTTTTCACTTCAAATCAACATACTATAGATTCACTTTTACATTTCAAGGTCTGTGAAGGTACCTGGATACAGCAAAATAAAATAAAATGAGCCTCGAAATCAACAAAAATGAGAGCAGAAATAGAAATCCAGCAGCAACAACACAACTTTTATCACTAAACCATGTTTCAGCTTTGATAGAACCCAGAGATTTCAAAGGGCTTCTTCTAATCTTCTTTGTTTTTGTTTGAAAATCAAAAGAAAAGACTCAAAATAGCGCATAATTTTCCTATTTTTTAGGGTCTGAATTATCGGATGTATTTTTTTTTTCCAGAATTTGGTGCAGATAATAGTACTGAAAGTATATTTTTTAGAGTGAATGGAGGGCCCCCTTTATAGGCCTCTAAAGTTATGTGCTCAAAACAATATTTTGGAATTATTCCCAGCCTGCAAAGCATCTTTCCTAAAAGAATTGGGACAACTGGTTGTCTCTCATTGGCTTATGCATTTTGTGTGAACCAAATGAGGCCAGCTGCCCCTATTCTAGAGTCTTCCTGATATGAATTTTTTTTAAAAATCCCTATTTTATTTCCCAGCTTAAACCCTTACATTTCTGGTTGTTCATATGAGCCCTAAGGGTTTTCCAATAATGCTAAAATAGCTAAGGCAAGACTACTGAATGAAGCAAAATTGACACTAATCAACTATCTAAGGTTTAAACTAATTAGGAAATGCAGGCATATTAACCAAAGATTCAAAATAGCAAACATACCTAAACCTACAAACTAAATTTTAAGAGTTAAACTAGTGAGACAATTCAGCATACTAACCAATGAATCAAAACAGTAAAAAAAACAACTGAAACTGTAATAATAAACTAAACTAATTTATGGGTTAAACTAATTAAATATGCTAAACCAAATTAACAAGTCTAAATGAAACCTAAGAAAAGAAACTACTGACTAAGCACTAGAAAATCCTATTAATCCAGAGATTATAGTTACCCAAATTCCTTTATTATTTTTTCGGTCAAGAGAAGAGGAAAATAAAAGAAACAGATTAAAGAAAGGTGGAAGAAAAGAAATAAAAATAAGAAGAGAAATCAAAGAAACAGATAGAGGAGAAAAAACAAAGGAGATACCTAGCGGTTGGCTCAAACGAACTCCAGGTTGCTCCGATTTAAGCCAAAATTAATGTTAATCGCATGTTCTTGTTGAGAACAGACGATCAACATTAGTTTCAAGCTAAATAATCCTTGGAAACTTGAAGTGGAGCTTAAACCTTTGCATGCCAAAAATCCAAAATTGGGTGGATTTGGTTGAGTTTTTGGGGAAGCTACTGAGGAGTTTGGGTTTATAAGTGTGTGAGGATTATAGGGTACGATTTTGGGTGGATTTGAAGATTCTAGGATTTTGGGTATTGATTTTAGATCTAAAATCCGAGCAGTTTAGTGATGATTCGAGGGACACGGATTAGGGGTTTGGAAAAACCTTTTTATTTTTGTTTTTGTTTTTTCTTTGTTTTTTTTCTTTTTTCCTAATTAATAAAACCCTAAATTGAATCCTAGATTAATCTAAGTTGTAAAATCAAACTAGTTATAAATCATAAGATTTATATAAATTAATTGATCCTAAATTAAAATAGAAAAATTACTAATCCAAATTTAAAGCTAAAAAATGCAAAAATAAACTATTTTTGTGATTTTTATTTTTAATAAAACAACTAATTAATTAATTAATCCTAAAAATATGAACACAAAATCTAAATGTAATGCATGATATTTTTGGTATTTTTCATTGTTTTATAAAAAGTAAACATGCACAGAAAGGCAACAATTTAACGAAAATTCCTACTAAAATTCTATAAAATTGCAAATAATTTGAAAAACTCTATTTCTTTAATTTGTAGGAGTATTTCACATAGGGCAAAAATCACATTCTCACAAAGACAATAACAAAGGAATCAATATAAGGCATGAACACCCTATTCATCAAGTCCATAAACGTCGCTGGGGCATTAGTCAAGCAGAAGGACATTACCAGAAACTCATAATCGCCATATCTAGTACGGAAAGCAATCTTCGAGACATATGAGTCCCGAATCTTCAGCTGATAATATCCCGATCTCAAGTCGATCTTAGAGAATACCCTCGCATCCTGCAAATGGTCGAACAATTCATCAACGCGCGGCAACGAGTACTTGTTCTTGACGATAGCGTTGTTCAGCAGTAATCAATGCACATTCGCATAGTCTCATCCTTCTTCTTCACAAACAATACTGGTGTACCCCAACGTGACACACTCGGTCTCACAAACCCCTTTGCTGACAACTCCTTCGGAGTCGTATGGTACGGTGGGATAGATATAGGTTGGTACTTGGAGCCAAATTATTACAAAAATCAATATCGCGATCCGGTGGCATGCCTGGAAGATCAGAAGGAAATACATCGGCAAACTCCCAAACTACTAGAACTAAATCAATCATTAGAGGCTCTGCGATGGTGTCCCGAACATAAGCTAGATAAGCCAAGCAGCTCTTCTCGACCAGATGTCAATTCTTCAGAAAAGAAATAACACGACTAGATGTACTAACTAATGAACCCTTCCACTCCAACCTCGGCAACTCTAACATCGCTAAAGTAACAGTCTTGGCATAGAAATCTAGGACGGTGTGGTATGGGGATAACAAATTCGTGCCCAGGATGACCTTAAAGTCGGTCATATCAAGCAACAAGAGATATTCTCTAGTCTCAAAACCATAGAATGTGACCACACAGGACGGATAGATCTGATCCACAGCCACATAATCACCCACAAGAGTGGATACGTGAAAATGAGTACCCAAGGACTCACGAGGAATATCCAAAAAATGAGCAAACAACGATGACACATATGAATAGGTAAACCCTAGATCAAATAGTACTGAAGCATCCCTACCTCAAAGAAAAAAAGTTTTGATAATGGCATTTGAGGCCAATGCATCTGGTTTGGTTGGAGCGCTGGCTAGATGGCCTCCACCTGACTGAACAGTAGTTGGATGATCTTTCCCTTCCTGGCCTCCACCTCTAGGACGACCCCTACCAGTCTGCCATCCGCCTCTAGGAGGTTGGATAGCCGATGCTGTAATCATGAGCTGGTGACCCTGCTACACTACCTTGCCCTGTAGTCTGGTGTAGTATCTCCTCATATGACCGTGATCTCCACACTCGAATTAACCCCTCGGTATAGTGACCTACTTCCCTGATGGCCTGTAGACCCACTAGAAGAAGCCTGAATAGCCGGTAGGCGGTATGAACTCTCCGGTATACCACTAAAGTAGGAGCTGGAAGAACCCTAGGATCTGAATACCCACTGGAAGAACCCTATATGGTTGGTAGGCAGTAAGAATTCTCTGGTATAATGCTGAAATAGGGGTGCACTAAAGCACCTCGAGGAGGTGGTGATGCTGAATATGGGGGCCTACTGGGCTGACCCCTCATAAACTGACCTCTGCCCTAATCGGGGCACCTCTAAAATCTCCAGAGAATTGAGGCCCTCTTATCCTACTGCATCTGCTCTCTACCTCTCAGACGGTAGCCCTCAATCCTCCAAGCAATCTCCACTACCAACTAACAAGGAGTCCTCATCTAAACCTCTCAGGCCATGATGGCCCTAATACCATAATGATACCCTGCAACAAACCTCCGCACTCTCTCTGCGACAGTAGGAAGATTCATCAGTGCATGGCGGGACAACTCAGAAAACCTCGTCTCATAGTCGGTCACTAACATCTGACCCTACTCAAGCTGCTCAAACTGATACCGTAACTCTTCCCTCTTAGAGGGTGGAATATACCTATCCAGAAAAAGCTGTGTGAACTGACCCCAAGTAATGGTAGGGGAACCCGCTGGCCTGCCAAGAACATAAGACCTACCATCTACGGGCCCTGCCTTCCAGTTGGTAAGTAGTAAAGTCAACCCCATGAGACTCCAATATCCTCATGTTGTATAGTCTATCCCTGCACCTATCAATGAAATCCTGGGCACCCTCATGATGATCACCTCCAAATATAGGAGGGTGTAGCCTAGCTGTAATGACCCGACATGTCATTTTAAGAATTTATACCCCAATCCCCTATTGATTGCATTTCCCGTGTTTGTTTCTGCAATTGTGAGTTGTTGGGAGGAATTATTCGGAGTTGTGGAGAGTTTGGGATACTTAGTCCCTAAATGAAAGCTTAAGTTCTCGAAATTTGACCGTAGTCAAAACAGCGTGAACAAAATTTTTGATGGTTTCGTTAAATTCGTTGGGTGATTTTGGGTTTAGGAGCGTGTTAAGATTGTATTTTGGAGGTCTGTAGCTAATTTAGGCTTGAAATGCCGAAAGTTAAATTTTTGAAGTTTCTGGTTCGATAGTGAGATTTTGATCTGAGGGCTGGAATGGAATTCCGGAAGTTAGAATAGCTTTGTATTGTTGAATGTGATGTGTGAGCAAAATTTTAGGTCATTCGGACGAGATTTGATCGACTTTTTGATCGAAAACATAATTTGAGAGTTTTCGGAATTCTTAGGCTTGAATCTGATGTAAAATTGATGTTTTGATGTTGTTTTGAGCGTTTTGAAGATTGGAACAACTTTGAATGATGTTTTAGGATTGGTTGGCATGTTTGGTTGACGTCCAGAGAGACCTCGGGTGAGTTTAGCGGTGGTTCCAGACCATTTCTAAGCTATTTTTAGCTGCTGGTTTTTGGCTACAGTAGTGTTCTATGCGATCGCAGGGAATTGGATGCGATCGCGATGGGTAAAATGAGGAAAAAATGCCAGTGCTTCGCGATCGGGAAGAAGAAAATTTCTGTTGCATTGATCTCATTTTGGAAGCTTATATCTCACAATATATAAGGAATTAAGGGATGATCAAAAAATAAAAGTTATAGCACTTGGTGTCTAGTTTTCATAAATGTAAATTAATTGGCATTTCAAGTTGTGTACAAAAGGTTATGGTGGTTACAATATAGGCTGTCCGGGAAGAGTCTCTAATACATAGGGATGACTTTGGAAGCTTATATCTCGCAATGTATAATGAGTATGGAAATGAGCAATATATTAAATAATAGCACTTTGTGTCTAGTTTCCAGAACATCAAACCATTTGTCATTTGGAGTTGTGTACAAAATGTTATGACCATTATACTGAAGGTTGTCCGGAGGAGCTGGAATTGTTCTTCGCCATCGCGAAGCATGGACCGCGATCGCAAAGAGCAAATTTTGGGCGGATAAAATTTGTTCTTCGCGATCGCAAAGCAATTTCTGCGATCACAAAGAGTAAATACCTGGGCAGAAGCTTTATTTCATGGTTTTGGCCATTTTTAACATTTTTGGACCAAGGGAGCTCGGGTGAAGCGACTTTTCTAGATATTTTCAAGAAAAACATCGGGGTAAGTGTTCTTAACTCGATTTTGGTTAGATTAATCGAATCCATCATTGTTTTTAAAATTTAATTAGTGATTTTAGTTGGTAAAATCTTGAAAACCCTCTTGGTTTAATTTGAAGATTTGAGGGTCGCGTTGATGTCGAATTTTGGTAAAATTGGTATGGTTAGACTCGTGGTTGAATGGGTTGTCGGATGTTGTGAGTTTTGTCGGATTTTGAAACATGGGCCCCACGGGTTATTTTAAGTTAAATTTTGGATTTTTGTTGGAAAAATAGTATTTTCATATGGAATTAATTCGTACGATTTATATTGAGTATATTGAATTATTATGAATAGATTTTAAGCTTCGGATGAATTCGCGAGGCAAAGGCTTGTAGGAGATTTTGAATTGGTTGCAAAGCGAGTTAAGTGTTTTGTCTAACCTTAGCTTGAAGGATTAGGAGTTGCGTCTTATTTGTTACATGTTAATTGTGGAGTATGACGTATAGACATGGTGGCGAGTATCTATATGTTGGTGTCAAGTATCTCCGTGAGTCTTGTATTATAATTGTTATGACTCCGTTGTGGTTTATTGCAATTCATATGTTATTATAGTTCCTTTTCCGGGATGTTATTGATTTGATATTATTGTTCCCTTGCCGGGATATTATTGAAATATTCGGGATGTTGTTATACTGCTCTCATTCCCTTGCCGAGATTATATGTGATTATTTATTTGTTGGTTTGTAAATCGGAGCGGGTGGTACGCCTACCACAAGATATGATGAAATGGGAGCGGGTGGTATGCCTGCCACAAGATATAATAAAATGGGAGTGGGTGGTACGCCTACTACGAGATATAATGAATTGGAAGCGGGTGGTACGCCTACCACAAGATACATGAAATGGGATGGGGTTGCATGCCACAACAATCATTATATATTTGGATCAGGTTGCACGCCACAACAATTATTAAATATTTGGATCGGGTTGCACGCCGCAACAATTATTATATATTTGGATCGGGTTGCTCGCCGCAACAATTATTATATATTTGAATCAGGTTGCATGCCGCAACAGTAATATATGATAGGTATCGAGTTGCACGCCGCAACAAGAAAGATTAAAAGTGAATTTTGATTCTTATGGTGAGGACGTGAGTTAAAGCACGAAGGTGGTATCATGCACTTCCTGTTTGTTGTGTTTAATTGTTGTTATCAATTCAAAGTTTTAACAGTTCAGAACTTTCCTTATTGTTATGATCCTTTGTGTTGGAATCCGTATTATTTTCAATACCTCACCACATTTATATATAGCTTTCAATACTTTAAATTTCAACAATTGTTACATTTTTAACTCAAGGGATTTCTCAACTAAATTTCCCTTAAACCGTTTGAGGTTGTACCTTACTAAAAATGGAATTTCTACCATATATTGATTTATTGATTTGTCGTATTAAAGGTAATGATTCATTCTAATTTGTACTTTAATTGAAAATGGTATTTTCATTATCAAATGATTTCGAAAAAAATAACTTCGTCTTTTCTTATTGATATCCTAATTAAGTCGGAAGTTGCACTCTACTTTATGTTAAGAGAACGAGGCTCCTTGAATATTCTTAATTGTATTGGGTATGGAACCTATGAATTGAGTAACATGAGAATATTATTGTGCAAATGCGAGATAGAAATATGTGGGCACAATGTACCGGGGAAAATATTATAGTTTTATTTAATGGCACGTGAGTTGTCCGTGCAGTTGTAATACAAATATGGGCACGAGATGTCGTAAAATATGAAAGTGGGTTGAGACCTATATTATTATGATTATGAAATGAGGCGTCACAAGTTGACCTTTACTCGAAAGAATTATATTCGAAAGATGCTTATTTGAAAGATATTTATTTGAAGGAAATATATTTATTTGAAAAGCATATTATCTTAGAGATTATTACCTGAAGGATTTATAGGCGAAAGATTTATATTTGAAGGACTTCATTAACTGAGTGCACTTGTATTTATTATTAGTTGAGAAACAATTATGTTGTTCTTGTTGCCTGCTATTTATATCACTGGTTGATCATTGTTGCCATCATTATTATCTGCTTCCTATTATTTTATACGCTATCTTGCACAGGTTTATTTGGTAGTTTGGTCCTAGCCTCGTCACTACTTTGCCGAGGTTAGGCTAGGCACTTACCTGCACATGGGGTCAGTTATGCTGATACTACACTTTTGTATATTTTTGTGTACAGATCCAGGTATTTGGTTGATAGTAGCTATTCGTTACGGTGAAGTCTCAAGGTAAACCTATTGCAGCGTTCGTAGGCTTCGGAGTCACCTTCTTATTTTAGATTCTCACTGCTGTACTTATTTCCTTACGGTTGTGTTTAGAAATGATATCGAAAAACTCTATAGAGATTATGACTTGTACTACCGGGTTTTGGGAAGATGTTCATTATATAAGAATTTTATTTCAGAAGAATTTGAGATGTTATTATTCATGGTTGTTATTCTGCAATTATTAGGCTTACCTAATCCTTAAGACTAGGTGCCATCACGAAACCCAACGGAGGGGAAATTGGGTCATGACAAGTTGGTATCAGAGCTCTAGGTTCATAGGTGCTACAAGTCATAAGCAAGTTTAGTAGAGTCTTGTACATCGGTACGGAGACGTCTGTACTTATCTTCGAGAGGCTACAGAACTAGTAGGAAAAAAAATTTACACTTCTTTCATTCCTTATCGTGCATCATTTATTCAGCTTTTATCACGACCCAACCCCCAGTCGTAATGGCTCCCAATACGCTACTAGGCAAGCCCGACCTTTCAACAATATTCCCAACTTAAACAGATCATTAGTTGCAAGCATCGATAATAATTCTACCTGTTTTATCAAAATCCTAGAAATAACAGTGAAATAAACTGAAAGTTAACAAAATACTGCAACATAACCCCCAACTAGGACCTAGTGTCACGAACATGAGCCTCAAATACAGAATATCCACCTAATACAAGTTTGTCTAAGAAAGTGCGTAAATAAAGAGTAGAGATAGAAGGGGGAGATCAAGGCAGCGAATGCCATGCAACTACCTCTATGCTCTCCGATACAGCTGTCCTGCTAGATGGTCCTCACTCAGCCTGTGATGCACCTGGATCTACACGCAAGGTGTAGGGAGTAATGTGAGTACTCCAACCCAGTAAGTAATAAACATAACTAATGGCTGAAGATAAGAAATCACGAAATAATACAAGGTAAACTATAACTGGCAGCCCAGACATTTAATAGTGCAACAGCAAGTCAATGCAATAACAGTACAGAAAGAACCATGTCACGTAACAGATAAGTAATAATGCATGAATGCAATGCAACACATAGAACAGTACATTCTAGTACCCGCTACGGCGTGTATCACGATCCGTTTAACGTCGACGGCTCTCACTGAGGGTGTGTATAGACTCCGGAGGGGCTCCTACAGCCCAAGCACAAATAATCAAGCCATCTCGTGGCACCAATATCCATATAATACCGCAGTTGTGCGTATCCCAATCCATGTTTAGTCGATAAACTCACATAAGCCACATGGGCAATATCAAAATAATAGTTCTCAGCTCAGGATGTCAATAAAATAGTGTTTTAGTTTTCAAATCTTAATAAATGGGTGAGTATTTCAAAACAGTATTTGCACTTAGGACTAAAATCCATTAGCATGTCGAATAATGCTAAAAATAGTGATAATAATCGCTGAAGGAGTCAAACAATCGGCACAAGCCCAAATGTATCAACAAAATCCAAGTAGGATGATTATCAAACAAGTCTTAGTTGAAAACACAGTATGAACACCACCCAAAACGGACTAAGTTGCAATCCCCTATCACAAACGACCCCGCACTAGTCATAGAGTGCATGTCTCACCTCAATATAGCGTTATGATACGATATTATGGGGTTTCAAACCCTCAGGTCATCTTTTACATCTATTAATCACCTCAAGCCGACCACAAGTCTAGCTCGCTATGCCTTTTCCCCTCGAATCAACCTCCTCGCACGTTGAATCTGATCAAAATCACAAGGAATATGTCACAATAGGCTAAGGAAACATAACCCAATCGAAAAGACTCAAAAAACATCAAAAATCACGAAGTTGGAAAAACACGAGCCCCGGGCCCACTTCTCAAAAAATTATAAAATTCACATCACCGGATTCCTCGTATCACCATGAGTCTATACATATCAAATTTACCAAAATCGGAGTCCATTTGACCTTTCAAAATCTATTTTTGAATTACCAATTTTCAAGCCCTAGCTTTACCCCTTTTTGATGAATTTCAACCAAATTCCATGTTAGATTTATCGTAATCTCAGGTATTTAGGCCAGGGGACTTACCTCCAATCGATTTCCAGTCAAAACTCTCTTTAATTCTCGCCAAAAGCTCTCAAGGTCGCCTAACAATGGTGGAAAATATCCCAAGCTCGCGGATATAATATTCAATAAAAAACCCTTCTGTCCAGGCCAATTTTCGCTTCTGCGGTCCCTCTTCCGCTTATGCGGGACAGCTTCTGCAGCCTTCTCCCCGCTTCTGTGGATCCTCTTTAAAATTCCAAAAACCGCTTATGCGGCTCCACTTTCGCACCAGCGGTATCGCTTCTGCGGTCCGCACTTCCGCTTCGGCGGATTCCCAATAAAATGTCCAAAATCGTTTATGCGGTAAGACTTCCGCTTATGCGGATATATTTCCGCTTCTGCAGAAATCGCTCGACCTCATCCTTTTCGCACCTGTCATACCTGACTCCGCTTCCGTGTAACCGCATCTGCGGTTTCCTTTCCACAGATGCGGAAATACCTACTGCAACCAAAAACCTGCAATTCCAACTTCAAATTTCCTTCCGATAGCCACCCGAAATCACCTCGAGGCCCTCGGGACCTCAACCAAAAGCACCAACACATCCTAAAACCTTGTTCAAACTTGTTCCAATCATTGAAATGTATCAAACAATGCTAAAAACCATTAAATCACATCGGATTCAAGCCTAAGTTTCTTAAAAACTTCCAAAATACACATTTGATCAAAAGCCCGACCAAAACACCACCGAATGACCTGAAATTTTGCGCACACATCCCAAATCACCTAACGAAGCTACAGAAACTCTTGGAATTCCACTCCGACCCTCGGATCAAAATCTTACCTACCAACCGGAATTTGCCGAAATGCTAACTTCGCCAATTCAAGCCTAATTCTATACCGGACCTCTAAAATCAATTCCGATCGCACTCCTAAGTCACAAATCATCTCCCGAAGCTAACTGAATCATCGAAAATCCCATCTAAGCCCTCTAACTCATAAGTCAACGTCCGGTTGACGTTTTCCAAAGCAAACCTTCCTTAAAGAGACTAAGTGTCTCATTTCCTACCAAAACCAATCCAATTCAACTCTAACACGCCAAAGCCAATAATGAAACATGATGGAGCGTAAAATGGGGAAAATGGGGCAGTAATACATGAGATGACGGGTCGGGTAGTCACATCCTCCCCAACTTAAACAAACGCTCATCCTCGAGCGGGACAAGAAACATACATGAAGTCTCAAATAGGTGAGGATATCTGCTCCGCATCTCCCGCTTGGTCTCCTAGGTAGCCTCTTCCACGGGCTGACCTCTCCACTGCACCTTCACCAAAGCTATATACTTTGATCTCAATTTCCGAAACTAACGACCCAAAATAGCCACTGGCTCCACATCATAGGTCAGATCATCATCCAAATGAACCGTGCTGAAGTCTAACACACGAGACAGGTCTCCAACATACTTCCGGAGCATGGAAACATGGAATACCGGATGAACCCCCGACAAGTTGGGTGGCAAAGCAAGCATATAGGCCACCTCCCCAATCCTCGTAAGTACCTCAAAAGGCCCAATGAACCGCGAACTCAATATCCCTTTCTTACCAAACCTCATAACGCCCTTCATGGGCGAAACCTTTAACAAGACCTTCTCGCCTACCATATAAGATACATCTCGAACCTTCCAGTCCGCATAACTCTTCTGATGCGGCTGAGCTGTACGGAGTCTCTGCTGGATCACTCTCACCTTCTCTAAGGCATCCTGGACCAACTCTGTCCCCAATTGTCTAGCCTCACCAGGCTCAAACCAACCAACAGGAGATCTACAACGTCTCCCATATAAGGCCTCATACGGTGCCATCTGAATACTAGATTGATAGTTGTTATTGTAAGCAAACTCTGCAAGTGGCAAGAAATCAGTCCAAGAACCTCCAAAATCAATAACACAAGCATGCAACATGTCCTCCAATATCTTAATAGTATGCTCGGATTGCCCGTCCGTCTGAGGATGAAACGTCGTGCTCAGCTCCACCTGTGTACCCAACTCCCGCTGAAAAGTCCTCCAAAACTGGAAGGTAAACTGAGTACCCCTATCTGAGATAATAGAAACTGGGACCCTATGCAACCGAACAATCTCCCGGATAAAAATCCAAGCCAGCCGCTCCGAAGAATAGGTAGTACACACCAGAATGAAGTGCGCGGACTTGGTCAGCCGATCCACAATCACCCAAATCGAATCGAACTTCCTCGAGGTCCGAGGGAGACCACTCACAAAATCCACAGTAATCATCTCCCACTTCCACTCTGGAATATCCATCGGGCAGGCTTCTCAATGTTTGCAGGAAGATCAAATGAGTACGAGTGGTGCTCTTACTGTGTAGCAAATTGTGACTCATGACGGGGCTCTCCATTGGCCCATGCTTGATATATTTCAGTCATTTTCTGTTTCGATATTTTATTTTCCTCAAACACCATAGACTCTGGTTGAACTCTCTGACCCTGAGTCTCTTGAGCACTTGTAACAACTTTGATGTCAGTTATCATTTTTCTTCGGATCTTGTGTTGTCCGCTTGCCACAAACCGACCAGCTCAACTTTCTTCACAATTCACCATCCGGCCTCTGATGCTCATATTTTACTTGCTGACAGTTGAGACACCGAGCTACATAACCCATAATATCTTTCTTCATTCTCTTTCACAAGTATTGTTGCCTCAAATCCTGATACATCTTCGTGGCACCTGGATGAATGAAATACCGCGAGCTGTGGGCCTCCTCTAATATCAACTCCTAAAGCCCATCCATATTGGGCACGCAAATTCGGCCCTGCATCCTCAACACGCCATCATCATCAATAGTCACATCTCTAGCATCACTATGCTGGACCCTGTCCTTAAGGACAAGCAAATGCAGATCATCATACTGGCGCTCTCTAATATGGTCATACAAGGAAGACCGAGAAACCACACAAGCCAACACCCGACTAGGATCCGAAATGTCTAACCTCACCATCTGATTGGCCAAAGCCTGGACATCAACTGCAAAGGTCTCTTCCCAACTGGAATGTATGCCATACTACCCATACTAACCGCCTTCCGGCTTAAAGCATCGGCCACCACATTGGCCTTCCCCGGATGATACAGAATGGTAATATTATAGCCCTTGAGTAACTCCAGCCACCTCCGCTGCCTCAAATTAAGATCCTTCTGCTTGAACAAATGCTGAAGACTGCGATGATCAGTGAATACCTCACAAGATATGCCATATAAGTAGTGCCTCCAAATCTTCAAAGCATGAACTATAGCAGCCAACTCCAAATTATCTACAGGGTAGTTCTTCTCATGGGGCTTCAACCGACGAGAAGCATATGCAATAAATCTACCCTCCTGCATTAACACACATCCGATCCTAACTCTCGAAGCATCACAATATACAGTGTAAGAACCTGAAGCCGATGGCAATACCAATACTGGAGCTGTGGTCAAAGCTGTCTTGAGCTTCTGAAAGCTCTTCTTTCATTCGTCCGACCATACAAATGGTGCACCCTTCTGTGTCAACTTGGTCCAAGGTAAAGCAATAGATGAAAAACCCTGGACAAACCGACAATAATAACCCGCCAAATGAGTAAACTCCAAATCTCTATGGTTGAAGACGGTCTAGGCCAACTCTGAATTGCCTCTATCTTCTTAGGATCTACCTGAATACCATCGCTGGACACCACGTGCCCCAGGAAAGCCACAGAACCAAGCTAGAACTCACATTTGGAGAACTTTGCATACCGCTTCTCCTTCCTCAATCTTTGTAGTACCACTCTCAAATGTTGTGTGTGCTCCTCTTGGCTACGCGAGTACACCAGGATATCATCAATGAAAAAGATAACAAATGAATCCAAATACGGATGAAATACATTGTTCATCAAATGCATGAACGCGGCTGGGGCATTAGTCAGCCCGAAGGACATAACCAGAAACTCATAGTGCCCATATCTAGTCCTGAAAGCAGTCTTCATAATATTTGAATCCCTAATCTTCAACTGGTGATAGCCTAAACGGAGATCAATCTTGGAGAATACCTTTGCCTCCTGAAGCTGGTCAAACAAATCATCAATATGGGGCAGGGGATATGTGTTCTTCACTGTCACTTTGTTCAATTGCCTGTAGTCAATGCACATTCTCATTGTGACATCCTTCTTCTTCACAAATAGAACCGGTGCACCCCACGGTGACACACTCGAATGAATGAAGCCCTTATCTAGGAGTTCCTGAAGATGATCCTTTAGTTCTTTCAACTCCGCTGGTGCCATGCGATACGGAGGAATGGAAATGGGCAGAGTGTCCTATACCATATCAATACCAAAATCAATGTCCCTGTCCAGTGGCATACCCAGCAGGTTTGCTGGAAATACATCAGAGAAGTCCCTCACAACGGGAACAGAATCAAGACTAGGAGTCTCAGCTCCAACATCTCTCACAAAATCCATATATGATAGACACCCTTTCCCAACCATCCGTTGGTCCTTTAGGAAGGAAATCACCCTGCTAGGAACATAGTCAGTCATACCATACCACTCAATCCTCGGAACGCCCGGTATAGCCAACGTGACTGTCTTAGCATGACAGTCTATAATAGCATGGCATGGAGATAACCAATCCATGCCCAAAATAACATCAAAATCTACCATGCTCAACAGCAACAAATCAACTCGGGTCTCCAGACCCCCCAATAGTCACCAGACAAGACCGATACACATGTTATACTATAATAGTATCACTCACCGGGGTAGATACGTGCACAGGTAAAGCAAGACACCCTCGGGTCGTACCCAAATGATGAGCAAAATATGAGGACACATAAGAATAGGTAGAACCAAGATCAAATAAGACAGAGGCATCCCTGTGGCAGACTGAGATAATTCTTATAATAACCGCATTCGATGCAATGGCATCTGACCTGCCTAGAATAGCATAAAATCAAGCCTGGCCACCGCCGGATCGACCTCCACCCCTGGGCGACCCCTGGATACCTGGCCTCCACCCCTAGCTGATTGGGTGGGTGCAGAAGAAGCTGGAGTAGAAGACGAGGGCTGATCCCTCTGCTAAAACTGACCACCACGAAGTCGAGGACACTATCTCCTTATATGACAAAACTCATAGCACTCGTAGCAACTACCAGGTGCTGGAGAAGGGGTCTGAAGGGAACCCCTCGTTGCAGAAGAACCCTAGGCTGAAGAGCCATGAGAAGAGCTCTGTGCTGAGAGGGCACTAAGTGAAGGCTGGCCCTGCTAGAATCCCTGATGACCACGGCCTGACGAAGCCCCACTATACTCTGGGCGAGCTGACTAAGGAGGCCTAAAGGAACGACCTCTACCACGCTGGAACTGGCCCCTAGACGGAGCACTACTGAAACTGCCTGAACCTCGAGGCCTCTTGGCCTCCCTCTCCTCACGCTCCCTATGGCGAACCGTCTCAATATCACGAGCAATGTCAACTACCTCCTCGAACGAGGCACCCAAGACCCTCTCTCTCTGGTCATCAAAATGCGGAGTGAATAGTTGAGGCCATCCACTAACCTCCTAATCCTCTCCCGATCTGTCAGGAACATCCAAGTAGCATGCCGAGCCAGCTGCGAAAATCTCATCTCGTACTGGGTCACAGACATTTCCCCCTAAATCAACCACTCAAACTGACGACACAGCTCCTCTCTATGCGACTGCGGTATGTACTTCTCCAGAAAGAGAGTGGAGAATTGCTGCCATGTAAGGGGCATTGCACCAACAAGCCTACGCCTCTTAAAATCCTCCCACCAGGTAAATGCAGCCCCTGAGAACTGGAAAGTAGTAAAAGCCACTCCACTCGACTCCAAAATCCCTGCGGTGCGAAGTATACGCTGACACTTGTCAAGAAAACCCTGGCATCCTCGCCCTCAGCACCACTGAACGTCAGAGGCTGGAGCCTACCGAACCTCTCAAGATGACACTGCTCATCATCTGGCATAGCTGGAACCAAATAGTCTGGAGCTGGTGCAACTGGCTGAGCTGGGGCTGCTCCTGGTGTCTGCAATACCTAAACAACTTGCTCAGGTGTGCGAGCAGTGGGGGTCTAATTGCCTCCCCCGGTCTGTGAAGTAGCTACTGTAGTAGTTGCTGAGATTGCCTGAGCCAAGCCAGTGCAAACTGATAGTATCTAAGCCAAGGCCTCCTGGAGACCCGGAATCACTATCGGCACTGCTGGTATCTGCATAGATGCTGTTGGAGCATCTACAGCTGGAGGTTGGTCCTGAACTGGGCAGCTGGTGGATCAATAGGTGCTGCCCTTGCTGGTCTGCCTCGACCATGACCATGACCGCGACCGTAGCCATGACCTCTAGTAGGTAGTACTGGTGGTCGTCCATCACGTCCGGTGGCACGAGTTCTTGCCATATGCGAGAGAACAGAATACTGAAGTTTAGTTCTCGGATCAACAAAGTCGCACGATAAGAATTTCAAGAATATGAAGTTTTTCCTAAAGGTTTTGCTGCCTCATGATGATAAATACAGACTTCTCTGTACCGATCCGTAAGACTCTACTAAACCGGCTAACGATTTGCGATACCAAGTAACCTAGGCTCTGATACCAACTTGTCACGACTCAACCCCCGGTCGTGATGGCGCCCAACACACTTCTAGGCAAGCCCGACCTTTCAACAATATTCCCGACTTAAACAGATCATTAGTTGCAAACACAGATAATAATTCTAACTATTTTATCAAAATCCTAGAAATAATAGTGAAATGAACTTAAAGTTAACAAAATACTGCAACATAACCCCCAACTAGGACCTGGTTTCATGAACATGAGCCTCTAATACAGAATATCCACCTAATACAAGTCTGCCTAATAAAGTGCAAAAATAAAGAGTAGAGATAGGAGGGAGAGATCAAAGTTGCGAACGCCATGTAACTACCTCAATGCTCTCTGTTACTGCTGTCCTGCTAGATGGTCCTCACTCAGCCTATGATGCACCTGGATCTGCACGCAAGGTACATGGAGTAATATGAGTACTCCGACCCAGTGAGTAATAAACATAACTAATGGCTGAAGATAAGAAATCACGAAAAAATATAAGGTAAACTATAACTGGCAGCCCAGACATTTAATAGTGAAACAACAAGTCAATGCAATAACAGTACAGAAAGAACCATGTCAGGTAACAAATAATTAATAATGCATGAATGCAATGCAACACATACAACGGTACGTTCCAATACCCGTTGCAGCGTGCAGCCCGATCCGTTTAACATCGACGGCGCTCACTGGGGGTGTGTACAGACTCTAGAGGGGCTCCTATAGCCCAAGTAAAAATAATCAAGCCATCTCGGGGGACCAGAATTCATATAATACCGTTGTGGCATGCAGACCGATCCATGTTCAGTCTAGAAACTCACACAAGTCACACGGGCAACATCAAAATAATAGTTCTCAGCTCGGGATGTCAATAAAATAGTGTTTTAGTTTTTAAATCTTAGAAAATGGGGGAGTATTTCAAAAAAGTATTTGTACTTAGGACTGAAATCCATTAACATGTCAAATAATGTGAAAAACAGTGATAGTAATGCATGAAGGATTCAAATAATAGGCACATAGCCCAAATGTACCAATAAAATCCAAGTAGGATGATTATCAAACAAGTCTTAGTCGAAAACACATTATGAACACCACCCGGGACGGACTAAGTCGCAATCCCCAATCACAAACGACCCTGCACTCGTCATAGAACGCGTGTCTCACCTAAATATAGCGTTATGATGCGATATTCCAGGGTTTCAAACCCTCAGTTCATCATTTAACTCTATTACTCACCTCAAGCCGGCCACAAGTCTAGCTCGCTATGCTTTTTCCCCTCGAATCGACCTCCTCGCGCGTCAAATTTGATCAAAATCACAAGGAATACGTCACAATAGGCTAAGGAAACATAACCCAATCGAAAAGACTCGAAAAATATCAAAAATCACGAAGTTGGCGAAACCCGAGCCCCGGGCCCACTTCTCCAAAAATTATAAAATTCCCATCACCAGATTCCTCGTCTCGTCACGAGTTTATACATATCAAATTTACCAAAATCAAAGTCCATTTGACCTTTCAAATTCCATTTTTGAATTACCAATTTTCAAGCCCTAGCTTTACCCCTTTTTGATGAATTTCAACCAATTTCCATGTTAGATTTATCATAATCTCAGGTATTTAGGCCAAGGGACTTACCTCCAATCGATCCCCAGTCAAAACTCTCTTTAATTCTCGTCAAAAGCTTTCAAGGTCGCCCAACAATGGTGGAAAATATCCCAAGCTCGTGGATGAAATATTCAATAAAAACCTTTCTGTCCAGGCCAGCTTTCGCTTCTGCGGTCACGCTTCCGCTTATGCGGGACCGCTTCTGCCGCCTTCTCCCCGCTTCTGCGGATCCTCTTTAAAATTTCAAAAACCATTTCTACGGCTCCACTTTTGCACTAGTGGTACCGCTTCTGCAGATTCCCAATAAAATGTCCAGAACTGCTTCTGCGGTAAGACTTCCGCTTATGCGGATATATTTTTGCTTCTGTGAAAATTGCTCGACCTCATCCTTTTCGCACCTGTGATACCTAACTTCGCTTCCACACAACCGCATCTGCAGTTTCCTTTCTGCAGATGCGGAAATACCTGCTGCAGTCAAAAACCTGCAATTCCAACTTCAAATTTCCTTCCGATAGCCACCTGAAATCACCCCGAGGCCCTCGGGACCTCAACCAAAAGCACCATCACATCCTAAAACCTCATTCAAACTTGTTCCAATCATTGAAACACATCAAACAACGCTAAAACCATTAAATCACATCGGATTCAAGCCTAAGTTTCTTAAAAACTTCCGAAATACGCATTTGATCAAAAACCCGACCAAAACACCTCCGAATGACCTGAAATTTTGCGCACGCATCCCAAATCACCTAACGAAGCTAAAAAACTATCGAAGTTCCATTACGACCCTCGGATCAAAATCTAACCTACCAACCGGAATTCGCCAAAATGCTAACTTCGCCAATTCAAGCCTAATTCTGTACAAGACCTCCAAAATCAATTCCGATCGCACTCCTAAGTCACAAATCATCTCCCGAAGCTAACCGAATCATCGGAAATCCTATCCGATCCCTCTAACTCATAAGTCAACATGCTATTGACTTTTTCCAAACTAAACCCTCCTTAAAGAGACTAAGTGTCTCATTTCCTACCAAAACCAATCCAATTCAACTCTAACACACCAATGCCAATAATGAAACATGAAGGAGCATAAAATGGGGAAAACGGGGCAATAATACCTAAGACGATAGGTCGGGTCGTCACAGCTTGAAGCATATATATTATGTTCTTTTGCATCCACTAATGTATGGAATTGGGCACTACGCCAATGGTTTATGATATCGAAAAAAGGGGGGTTTATAAGAGAGCTAGGGTTTATCAACCATTGTTACCATGTGTCATTCATAATCGAGGTCATGGAAGTGCAAAGAGATCTTTCAATTGTGCACATGGGGGTGCATATGATTTTGACATCTAGTCGATAAGTAAAATCTCAAGAAGGTTTGATTGGTTGCCTAATCATCACAGGTGGATGTATATCTAAAGATAGTTAGTGGTATTAGAGACTATATGGTTCGTATAGGATTTCAAATTAGCGAAGAGTACATACTAGCAGCCGAGGCACTGGAGGAAGTGAGTTTAACTATCATGAGGATGACAATCGCCAAATAAATGGCTTGAGGTATCCTATGACTGGTATCGTATGAGGGGTGAAGGTTAGTATAATGGATCGTCGGAAATGTGTTTTATGATTTCGCATAAGTGAGGGGAGTCCACTATCAACGATCAGATTTGCGGGGTCATGTGTTATGCTAATTTTGGCCTGATATGTATTTATGTGGTATTGAAAGGTTTTCCAAGACTTATATATGATCAAAAGCTGAGATTTAAACAAGATAGTGATGAGACTTGAGAAATTCCCACATCCTTAATAATTTGGGGTCATATAAACATATTCAGTATACTCGCAGTGCTTAATATTAATCAGAACACTCGCATGGGGCAATTATGTTTTAATGTACCGGTGGCATGGAATTCCCTGCAATGGTTATTTAAGTTATCCGGTATATACTCAGTATGAGCAGTCGAACTGCGGATGGGTTGTTATGAATATGGTGATACTAGGAACATCTTGAGAAATTGTCCAAGACTTGGGAGAAATCTATCCCATCAGAGCATGCGTGCCACGTACTCCATTACAGTTACTACTCTACTTACACTACCAATTAAGGGTGGAGGAAAAGTGGGTAGATGGCGATTAAGAGATGGAGCGCAACCCGCTGATATATTTGTTATGGTATAGCTGAGGTCACTGCACCAGATGTTATCGTTACAAGTAACAATTTCCTTAACTTGATTCGGTTCTGAGTATCGAGGCGAGCCATCCTAATATTCTCCAATCATGAATGAACTTTGTAATCCAAAAATCTACTTATGTGAGTACTCCTATTTGGAGATTATATGGAGATAGTTATGTTTATCATTATGTGTTAGTCAGCTAAAATAGTTGTGATGTGATTTCAGTAAAAAAAATTATTTAAATTGTGAATTTTATTCCCTATCGGTGTGAGAGTTCATTATATGTTGTGATATTGTTTGACTGAATTTGTTTAGAAGAAAAAGAAAGGAAATGAAAAATTTCAGTTGGCACAATGTGCATATTACTTGTGCTACGGAGCTGAGGACGAGATCCTCGTATGGTTTTTTATATTTTGTGATATATATAACCCAGCTACAAGCTGCAATGGATATTATATAAGGACGAGGTCCTTGTGGTGAAAATTTTATGTGTTTAAAATTCTCCCTTGTGAAAAACTAAAAATTTGTACTATAGTACTTATAGGGAGTCATGCCTATGTGACTTATTTGAAAATTGTCATGTGAATATCTTTGGGCATAATTTGCCAAATTGTATTTTAACTATTGAGTTTAGCCTGCAAGGTGAGTGCCCAGGTGGCATTAAATTTGAGTTTTTAATTTATGTAAGTAATTATGAGGTCTTCATGCCTTGTTGTTGGTAAAGTAGAGGTTTGAAATGAGATTTTGCTAACCTGAAGTTAATTGGCAATTTTGTAATCGATTATGTACAACTATTAAAACCAGAGATGTGGTTAAGGTCATGCATATGATCTGTTTCATGCCCAGATGTCATTATGATAAAGCAATGCTTGTAATGCGGAGATTAGTGTTTTTGATATACATATATACATTGTTGTGTTTTGTTGAGATGTAGATGTGTTGTTATGAGTTATTTAGGTGTTACTCTGACAGGTGGATAGTCCCAATTACATGGGAGACTCTGCCAAAATTTCTGAAAAAAATTAGGAGTTAGAAAAATTTGAGACACTAAGATATGCGAAGAAAGAGATTATTTACGTTGTGTATTTGAGGACGAATAAACCTAAGTGGGGGAAAATGTAATCGCTATTAAAAATTGATATGTGTTGACATGAGAATAATACTGTGTATTGATGTGAAAATTTGGACAATTTTGAAAATGTTTGGAGAATAAGAAATTTGGTCTTAAAGCTTACAAATATGGATAAATGAAATAATCTCAACTGAGATGGTGTTGTCGGGTTATGTTGAATGCTGTAACATGAGATCAATCGACAATATATGTGTAAAAGTAAAATCATCAATTTGGCAACCTCAGAATAAATCTTAGTAAGTTCGAGGACGAACGTTTATTTAAGAGGTGGAGAATGTAATGACTCGACCTGTCATTTTAAGAATTTACGCCCCTATCTCCTATTGACTGCATTTCCCGTGTTTGTTTCTGTAATTGTGAGTTGCTGGGAGGAATTATTCGGAGTTTTGGAGAGTTTTGGGACACTTAGTCCCTAAATGAAAGCTTAAGTTCTTGAAATTTGACCGTAGTCAAAACAGTGTGAATACGGCCACGGAACAGAATTTCTGATGGTTCCATTAGCTTCGTTGGGTGATTTCAGGTATAGGAGCGTGTTCAGATTGTATTTTGGAGGTCCGTAGCTAATTTTGACTTGAAATGCCGAAAGTTGAATTTTTGAAGTTTCCGGTTCGATAGAGAGATTTTGATCTGAGGGCCGGAATAGAATTTCGGAAGTTAGAGTAGATTCGTAATGTTGAATGTGACGTGTGTACAAAATTTCAAGTCATTCGGACGAGGTTTGATAGACTTTTTGATCAAAAACATAATTTGAGAGTTTTTGGAATTCTTAGGCTTGAATCCGATGTAAAATTGGTGTTTTGATGTTGTTTTGAGCGTTTTGAAGATTGGAACAAGTTTGAATGATGTTTTAGGATTGGTTGGCATGTTTGGCCGGGACCTCAAGTGAGTTTCGGGGTGGTTCCGGACCATTTCTAAGCTATTTTTAACTGCTGGTTTTTGGCAACAGTAGTGTTCTATGCGATCGCGGGGAATTGAATGCGATCGCAATGGGTAAAATGCGAAAAAATGTCAGTGCTTCGCGATCGCGAAGAAAAAAAATTCTGTTGCATTAATCCCACTTTGGAATCTTATATCTCACAATCTGTAAGGAATTTGAGGATGATCCAAAAATAGAAGTTATAGCCCTTTGTGTCTAGTTTTCATAATGTAAATTAATTGGAATTTCAAGTTGTGTAAAAAATGTTATGGTAGTTACACTATAGGTTGTCCAGGAAGAGTCTCTAATACACAGGGATGACTTTGGAAGCTTATATTTCGCAATATATAACGAGTCAGGAAATGAGAAATATATGAAATTATAGCCCGTTGTGTCTTGTTTCCAGAACATCAAACCATTTGTCATTTAGAGTTGTGTACAAAATGTTATGACCATTATACTGAAGGCTATCCAAAGGAGCTGGAATTGTTCTTCGCGATCGCAAAGCATGGAACGCGATTGCGAAGAGCAAATTTTGGGCGGAGAAAAGTTGTTCTTCGCGATCGCAAAGCAATTTCCGCACTCGCGAAGAGTAAGTACCTGGGCAGATGCTTTATTTCATGGTTTTGGCCATTTTTAATATTTTTGGACCAAGGGAGCTCGGGTGAAGCGATTTTTTGAGAGATTTTCAAGAAGAACATCGGGGTAAGTGTTCTTAACTCGATTTTGGTTAGATTACTCGAATCCATCGTTAAAGTTTAATTAGTGATTTTAGTTGGTAAAATCTTGAAAACCCGCTTGGTTTAATTTGAAGATTTGAGGGTCGAGTTAATGTCGGATTTTGGTAAAATTGGTATGGTTAGACTCGTGGTTGAATGGGTTGTCGGATTTTGTGAGTTTTGTCGGATTTTCGTATGGAATTAATTCGTACGATTTATATTGAGTATATTGAATTATTATGAATAAATTTGAAGCTTCGGACGAATTCGCGAGGCAAAGGCTTGTTGGAAATTTTGAATTGGTTGCAAAGCGAGGTAAGTGTTTTGTCTCACCTTAGCTTGAAGGATTAGGAGTTGTGTCTTATTTGTTACATGTTAATTGTGGAGTACGACGTATAGGCATGGTGACGAGTATCTATACGTTGGTGTCAAGTATCCCCGTGAGTCTTGTATTATACTTGTTATGACTCCGTTGTGGTTTATTGCACTTCATATGTTATTATTGTTTTGGTATTATTGTTCCCTTGCTGGGATGTTATTATTTTGATATTATTGTTCCCTTGCCGAGATATTATTGAAATATTCGGGATGTTTTTATATTGCTCTTATTCCCTTGCCGGGATTATATGTGATTATTTATTTTTTGGTTTGTAAATGGGAGCGGATGGTATGCTTACCACAAGATATAATAAAATGGCAGCGGGCAATACGCCTACCACTAGATATAATAAAATGGGAGCGGGTGGTACGCCTACCACGAGATATAATAAAATGGGAGAGGGTGGTACGCCTACCACGAGATACATGAAATAGGATCGGGTTGCACGTCGCAACAATCATTATATATTTGGATCGGGTGCATGCCGCAACAGTAATATATGATAGGGATCGGGTTGCACGCCTCAACAAGAAAGATTAAAAGTGAATTTTGATTTTTATGGTGAGGACTTGAGTTAAAGCACGAGGGCTGGTGTCGTGCACTTCCTGTTTGTTGTGTTTAATTGTTGTTATCAATTCAAGTGTTTTAAGAGTTAAGAATTTTTCTTATTGCTGTGATCCTTTGTGTTGGAATCTGTATTGTTTTCAATACCTCGCCACATTTTATATATAGCTTTCAATACTTCAAATTTCAATAATTGTTACATTTTTAATTCAAGGAATTTCTCAACTAAATTTTCCTTAAACCGTTTGAGGTTGTACCATACTAAAAATGGAAGTTCTACCATGTATTGATTTATTGATTTCTCGTATTAAAGGTAATGATTCATTCTATTTTGTACTTTAATTGAAAATGATATTTTCTTTATCAAATGATTTCGAAAAAAAATAACTTCATCTTTTCTTGTTGATATCCTAATTAAGTCGGAAGTTGTACTCTACTTTGTGTTAAGCGAACGAGGCTCCTTGAATATTCTTAATTGTATTGGGTATGAAACCTATGAACTGGGTAACATGAGAATATTGTTGTGCAAATACGAGATAGAAATATGCGGGCACAAGGTGCCGGAAAAAATATTATAGTTTTATTTAATGGCACTTGAGTTGTCTGTGGGGTTGTAATACCAATATGGACACGAGAAGCCGTAAAATATGAAAGCGGGTCGAGACCTATATTATTATGATTATAAAATGAGGCGTCACAAGGTGACCTTTACTCGAAGGAATTATATTCGAAAGATGCTTATTTGAAAGATATTTATTTGAAGGAAATATTTATTTAAAAAGCATATTATCTTAGAGATTATTACTTGAAGGATTTATAGGTGAAAGATTTATATTTGAAGGACTTCATTAACTGAGTGCACTTGTATTTATTGTTTGTTGAGAAACAATTATGTTGTTCTTGTTGCCTGCTATTATATCACTGGTTGATTATTGTTGCCATCATTGTTATCTGCTTCCTATTAGTTTGTACAGTATCTTGCACAGGTTTATTTTGTAGTCTGGTCCTAGCCTCGTCACTACTTTGCCGAGGTTAGGTTAGGCAGTTATCAGCACATGGGGTCGGTTGTGATGATACTATACTTCTATACATTTTTGTGTACAGATCCAGGTATTTGATCGATAGTAGCTATTCGTTGCGGTGAAGCCTCAAGGTAAACCTGTTGCAGCGTTCGTAGGCTTCGGAGTCACCTTCTTATTTTATATTCTCACTATATTTCCTTATGGTTGTGTTTAGAAACGGTAGCGAAAAACTCTATTGAGCTTGTGACTTGTACTACCAGATTTTGGAAAAATGTTCATTGTATAAGAATTTTATTTCAGAAGAATTTGAGATGTTATTATTCATGGTTGTTATTTCGCAATAATTAGGCTCACCTAGTCCTTAAGACTAGGTGTCATCACGAAACACAACGGAGGGAAAATTGGGTTGTGACACTAGTTCATTTGTCCAATAACGTATGCGGATTATCATCAGTAATTATTCTAGGCTCGAGTACCACTGCGGCAACTGGATGAACCCCATCCACAGGTAGTGTACTCGGAGTCTGATACACTGCAGCTGCATGCCCAGGAGCCTGAGCAGTAAGGGTCTGTACTCCCTCTGCCGCTTGAGATGTGGCCGGGTCTACTCTAGTTAAACCAGTATGGGTCATAGAATCCATGAACCGCAACATACGACCCATGACCTCCAGGAAGCCCGGTGCTATCATGAAGTCCGCCGGGGTAGGCTCTGCATCGGGCATCTCGTCCTGCTTCTCTATAATAGGATCCCCTACAGGATTTGCCGGTGGTGCAACTAGGGAAGCTCTGGGACGCCCTCATCCCCTACCTCGGGCTGGTTCCCTCCTCCAGCCTCTGCCTCGGCCTCTAGCAATGGGAGAGTAGATCCTCTTGGGTCTAGACCGTCTGTCGTGCGCGTCCTCACCATCTGTGAGAGAATAGAAGAAGAAAATTTGGTATACCATCAACTACACGATATAAGATGAATATAGAGTAGTTTCCTAACATCCTATAGCCTCTCGGAGATAAGTACATACATTTTCGTACTGGTCCGCAAAACTCTATTAGGTTTGCATATGACTAGTGAGACCTAAGTGAACCTAGTGCTTTGATACCATGTTGTCACGACCCAAATTCCATTATAGGTCATGATGGAGTCCAACACCATTGTTAGGCAAGCTAACCCTAATCAACTATTCAATTCTCATTTATTTTATTAAACACTCGAACATTTACTTAACTTAAATTTAAAACAGTCGACAAATAGCGAATTTGTAAAGCAATAGAAACGGAAATGACTAAAGGAAATCATAATTTTAGGAATACAACCCGAAAAATAATAGTCTACTAATGTGTGTGCCAGGATCTAGTGCCAAAAGCACGAGGGCAACTGGTGTTGGGCTACTTCTGCGGAAGGCCCCCTGCTTCTGCGGTATCTAGGCTGGCCACCCATGGCCACATTTGCGAGACAAAACCCGCATCTTCGAGCTCCCATCTATGGCTGACCAACCGCAGGTGCGGTTATGATAGAAGCTGGGCATTCAGCCCTTGCCCAAAATTTCCAACTTGGTCCGAGCCTCGTTCGATTCGCGCTCGGGGCCCCCGGGGCCTGTTCGAACACACCTACAAGTTTGAAATGATAAAACGGACTCACTCGAACTCTCGGAACACCAGAAACAACAAATAAACTAGGAATCAAACCCTAAAACCAATTGATTCAAACTTATGAACTTCAAGTTCTTCAATTTATTTCCAATGTAACAAAACACACTTATACTACTCGAATTGACACTAAATTTTGCATGCAATTCTTAAATGACAAGTTTGGATCTATTTCCCAGTCTCGTAATTTCATTCGAACCTCGATATCACAAAAACCCGCTCCAAACCAAATTTGAAGAGTTTCAAAATCCTTAAGGAATTAACTTTCTCTATTACGTGCCAAAATGCTCCCGGGTCATCCAAAACCCGATCCGGATATACGTCCAAATTCGAAATCATTATATGAACCCGTTGAATCCTTCAAATTCGGATTCCAAGATCGTTTACTCAAAATATTGACCGAAGTCAAACTTAAACTTTTAAGCCAACCTTAAGGAACCAAGTGTTCCGATTTCGACTCAAACTCTTCCAGATCCCAAACCAACCATCCCCGCAAGTCATAAATTAATAAAATCAAGTACTATAAGTCTATACATGATTTTAAAAAGTAAAACGACCAATCGAGTCGTTACATCACCAATCAAATTAAGTGAAACATAAACTACTATACATCAAACCTTAACTATCAAAAATGAAATAGAGTGAAATACCACGAATAAACAAACCCTAACTATTACAATCTAAATTATTTGAACCAATTATAAGAAGGTGTAGAGATAAAATTAAAAAAATATGAAAAATAAACTGAAAAGTAAACTCTAAAAATAGACGATTTAATTGAATTCATATGGTCTCAATTAAAATATTTCAAAAGATGTTTGAAATATTTGACCATAAACTAAGCAATAACAATCTAACAACAACAACAATATAAAGTCATTTTTATCGAAATAGTGACCGTGGTTATCACCATGAGAGTGACCAGATAAATTACAAAATCGAACAATGATGATGGTGAACTCTAACAATAGATGATTTGAGTTTAAAAGAAAATTACTTTTCTGGCAGAGTTAAAGCCCTAACCCAATCAATTTAAAGTTTGACTAACCTTTTACAAATAAATGACAAACGACGAGTTATGGCCGTTGTCAATCACAGCTAATACTATCCGAGTGTTCACTGGTCGGGTGAATTTTAATTAGGAATAGATGGACCTTTATTTAATCAGGGACAGCCACGTGTCCTTCTTAAGATAGAACCATGCAAACCGTTAACAAATTGATATCCAGTGTTAATATGATTAAGAAATGCTATACTTTATTTTGTATCAACAAAATCACCCAACTTTGTGCTTTTCTCTAATAAGTAACAACCAAATTTATCTTAAAATAATATGACACATCAAAATAATTTCACCAATCAAATTTAGTGAAACATAAACCACTAAATATCAGACCCTAACTATCTACAACAAAATCGATAGAAATCCCACAAATAAAAAAACCTTAACTTTCACCATCTAAATTATTTGAACCTATAACAATAGGGTGTAGAGAAGAAACGCAAAAGATATGAAAAACAAACAGAAATAGTAAACCCTAACCATAGATGATTTAATTGAATTCATATGGTCTCAATTAAAATATTTCAAAAGATGTTTCAAATATTTGACCATAATTACATTAACCAACCATGCAATAACTATCCGATAACAACAACAACTACTACAACAACATAAACTCATTTTTGTTACAACGAGTAACCGAATAAATTAAAAATCGAACAAAGATGATAGTGAACTCTAACAATAGATGATTTAAGTTTAAACGAAAAATCACCTTTTAGCAGATTTGAAACCCTAATCCAATCCAATTTAAAATTTAAATAATCTGTCACTTTAGGATGACAAATATATGGCGAGTCATTGACATTGTTTTTCACATTTAACACTATCCTACTATTCACGGGTTCGGTGAATTTTAAAAGGGTGGACCTTTTTTGTCTAATCAGGGATAGCCACGTGTCATTTTTAAGATGGGACCATGCAATTACCGGTAACTAAATGGCATCTAGTGTTAATATGATTCCGAAATGCTATACTTTATTTTGTATGAATAAATCACTCAACGTAGTACTTTTCTCTAATAAAATAATAATTAAATTTGTCTCAAATAATATGACACATCAAGATAAACTATCTTTTTTATCCTATATACTAATGAAACTCACAAATAAAACAAACTTAAAGAAGCCCTATATCTTACACCCGACCTGCCCACCCACACACAAATTAAAATCGATTTAATTTAAATTATACATATATTATATTTGGTGGCTCTGCTTTTTAAGATTTGATTTTGCAGTCCATTACAAAATATTATCATATTAATATTTTACGAGAGATATAGAAATAACACAAGAAATTTATTTAAGTAATATGGAAGAAATTTATGTAGTATCATTTTTTTCTTTTTAAATTGTAAATGAACGTGGAAAATAATGTTCGTCTTACGCTCTTAGGGAACCTAATCAATTTGAACCATTTCCCCGTATCAACAAGTTCTCTCTCTTTTCCTGTAAGAACATTTGTAGATTTAGTATCGGTTAGTAAACTCTATTTGTAAACTAATTCTGAAAAAATAAAATAGAATAATATATAAACGAAATAATAAAAAACCAATTTGATCCCACTGAATTCATAATGTTTTCTTAATTAAAGAATTTAATTCCCTCCTAGCATCCAAGGTTATGGATTATTTACTCTCAGGATTTACACACTGGTGTAGTGGTACTCCAAACCTAAGTGTTTCACCGAACACAAAGTTTAGCAGAAAATCACACTTACTGTTACTTTCTTTGATGCCAAAGTATGCAGAAGAAGGAGGAGAAATTCGGAAAATCGTATGGAAATTCTTAGTAGAATAGTCTTGTATTTATAGCCAAAGTTGGGTTGAAATCTGAAGAGGTGCAACTCTTCAGATTGGCTGTTTATGCAAAACGGCCACAGTATAAATGCCATGACATAAATGGCTATTTACTCAACAATAAAGAGGGGAAATAAAGAGGAAAAATTGAAGAGGGTAGTTTAATTTTTAGTTACACAACCGAAAAACAGATTAAATTTAATATTAATATTTATTTTAATATTAATATTATGTTATTAAAACAAATATTTAATAATATTTCTGTTAATATTTTACTATTAATAAATAAATTTGGTCCAGAAAATTAATCAATCAATCGATCTTTTGACCAAATCCAAATCTGAATCTGAATCTGAAGTCGAGCCGAGCGAGCGACGACGATGACAGCGCGATGCTTGTCTTTTTCTCAACTCTTTAAGAGCTAGAAGAAGAGCAATTACTTATATACCCATAAAAAAAACTTCTTCCTCTTCCAATATGGGACAATGTTCCTTCATGAAGGGGGGAAACTTAAAATTTTTATTTCCCTCCATTTCTCATTCACCCTCTTTTAAGCCTCATTAATACTTAAAAATCCCCCAACAATCCCCCGCATGAATGGAGAATGGCTATATCATGGAAATATGCATGAAAAACTGTGTGATTCGCAAGCAAGGATTAATTGCATCTGTATAAGTAGGTTTCCCTTTGAACTTTCTGTAGTGAACTTATGTTGGGTATACTCGATCAATCGGTAAATTTGATATCTTTGAACCGTCGAACTTTAGTGCATACGTAGACAACCACAAGTCACACAACCAACCCTTAACTGTCTTTGATTCTCATTTTTGTGTTTGTTTAAGCCATGAACATCGCCTGATTTTATAAGTGCATAGAGAACTGGCCTTGCAAGATTCTCCTTGAAGCAGCTAACTCTTCACACTTACATAGGTAATTTCTAAACGTGTCATCCCGTAGATACAATATTTGATATATCCAATATCAAATTTAGAAATTATTAAAAAGCCTTAATGCTTTATCCTTGGTACTGAACATTGTTTCATCACAAGAATGGACCAAAAGTTTAGTTGACAATGTTGAACCATCATTAATGACTTTGTTTGATCTCCTTGAACCTAAATCTTTGGATCTCCAGTCTTCTAGGTAGAGTTACCGTCACTATAACTTGTTCTCGGCCACGGTCTTATTCCCCTTGTTAGTTTCTCAACTACCTCTCTAGTTAGGCCTTTTGTAAGTGGATCTGATACATTATCACTTGACTTTACATAGTCAATCGGGATAATTCCTCTAGAGAATAATTGTCTAACGGTTTTATGTCTTCGTCGTATATGACGAGATTTACCGCTATACATAACGCTCCCAACCCTTCCAATTTTCTCTTTACTATCGCAATGTATGCATATTGGTGCCAACAATTTGGGCCAAAATGGAATATCTTCTAAGAAATTCCAGAGCAATTCAGCTTCTTCACCAGCTTTATCTAAGGCTATGAATTTAGCCTCCATTGTAGAGCGGGCGATACAAGTTTGTTTGGACGACTTCCAAGATACCGTTCCTCCACCAATAGTGAATACATATCCACTTGTGGACTTGTAATCAATTGATCCGGTGATCCAATTTGCATCATAGAATCCCTCAATGACCGCTGGATATTTACTGTAGTGTAAAGCAAAGTCCTTGGTATGTACTAAATACCCCAAAACTCATTTCATGGCCATCCAATGAGATTTACCTGGATTGCTTTTATATCGACTCAATTTACTTATTGCACAACCTATATCTGGTCGTGTACAATTTTTGATGTACATTGAGCAACCCAACACATGAACATAATCCAATTGTGAAATGTTTTGACCTTTGTTCTTTGCTAATGCAAGATTCACGTCAATTGGAGCTTTTGCAACTTTAAAGCCCAAGTGCTTGAATTTTTCAAGTACTGTCTTAATAAAATGATATTGTGACAATGCCTGACCTTGAGAAGTATTATGGATCTTAATTCCCAGAATTAAATCAGCAACTCCCAAGTCTTTCGTATCAAACTTTCCAGTTAGAATGCGCTTAGTCGCATTTATATTGGTAATGTCATTACTCATTAATAGTATATCATCAACATATAAGCAAACAATGACTATGTGAATTGGAAAATTTTTAATGTACACACATTTATCGCATTCATTTATTTCAAAACTATTTGACAACATTATTGTGACGACCCTTCCGGTCGTCATAAGAATTAACACCCCTATCCCCTATTAACTGTTTTTCCCGTGTTTATTTCTGCTATTGTGAGTTGTCGGGAGGAAATATTTGGAATTTCGAAGAGTTTTGGGATACATAGTCCCTAAATGAAAGCTTAAGTTTTGGAAATTTGACCATTGTCTAAATAGTGTAAAGACGGACTCGGAATGGAATTCCAATGGTTCCGTTAGCTTTGTTAGGTGATCTCGGGTTTAGGAGCATGTTCGAATTATGTTTTGGAGGTCCATAGCTAATTTAGTCTTGAAATTCCAAAGGTTGAATTTTTTAAGTTTCCGATTCGATAGTGAGATTTTGATCCGAGGGTCAAAATAGAATTTCAAAAGTTGGAGTAGCTCCGCAGTGTTTAATGTGATGTGTGTGCAAAATTTCAGGTCATTCGGACGAGGTTTGATAGACTTTTTGATCGAAAGAGTATTTTGAGAATTTTTGAAGTTATTAGGATTCAATCCGATGCTAATTGGTTGATACGATATTGTTTGAGTTGTTATGGAGATTTGTATAAGTTATGATAGTGGTATTACTTGTTCGTGCTTTTGGGTGAGGTCCCGGGGACCCCGGGATGATTTCGGATGTTTGACGGAAAGGTTTGGAGTTGTGAGTTGCAGCTGAAGTTTCAAAGATGCTGTCAGAATAGAACATGTAGCTAGGGGACCGCACATGCGAGGCCGCAAAACCAGTGGGATCATTGCTGAAGCGGAAAGGAGAGGGCTAATAGGGTCGTAGAAGCGGAAGCTTAACTGCAGGAGCGGATTCGCATATGCGAAAGGTCAATCGCAAATGCGGATAAGAGGCCTTAGAGATTTGTCGCAGAAGCAACTTTTGTTCCGCAAAAGCGGGATCGCAGGTGCGATCCCATGACTGCAGAAGTGGATTAGCTGCGCAGAGCATCTAAATAGTTGCCTTCGCAAATTTGAGTTACTCTTTCACCATTTTTGAACGGGATTGAAGCTTTTGAAGGATATTATTGAGAAAACCGAAGGGGAATCACTTTGAGGTAATATTCTTGACTTCATAACTCATTCATATGTAATTAAAGGTCTAATTAGTGGTGAAAAATTAGGAAAAATCAGTGCAAAATGGGTAATTAGGGCTTGAGACTAAGAGACTTTAAAGTGGGTATTTGAGGGGACAATTGAGCTTTGATTTTAGTGTTCTTGATATGCATAGACTCATGAGAATGTTAGGATTCTGGAAATGCAAATTTACCCAATTGCGAGACGTGCGCCCGAGGGGAGTTTTGGTTATTTTACCTAATTTTGAGTAATAGCTTAGAACTTCTTTGTAGAATCAGTTACTTGAAGTGTTATTTACGTTATGCAATTGAATTGAATAGATTTCGGCCATTTGGAGTTGAGTACTCGTGGCAAGAGCGTGGTTTCAGGTTGATTTTTAAGACGATTCGAGGTAAATGGCTTGTCTAACCTTGTGTGGGGACCTTCCCCTTAGGATTTGGTATTATTGATAATTGAAATGCCTTATACGTGAGGTGATAAGTGCGTACTTGTACTTGTGATAATTGTTGAAATCTGATTTTTGCTAAATAATTAGAATTGTGTTTTCTTCTCTTGTTATTACTACCTGCAATTTAAGCTTGTTGTTAACTTACGGAAGCATGTCTAAGTGACTTACTTGCTCTATTTGCTCAAACTACTTTACCTGAATTTTGCGCAATATGCTAGGCTAGAATTACCGTTTGCCTTGATATGAAAATTGTCACTTGCTGAATATTCTTCCTGTTGCTGTTGTGTATTTATATTTGTGACTATGGATGTGGGATTTCGGTAGCTCCCCGTGTTTGTTTATTTGGGACTACGTATGTGGGATTCTGGTAGATCCCCCTGCACAGTGATATGGAACTACGGGATAGCACCCGGTAGGTTCCCCCAGTATTGGGTATTTATATTTGGGACTACGAATCAGGATTTTTGGTAAATTACGCACATTGATAGTTGGACTACGAGATGAGATCCCAGAAGATCCTTCGGATATATATATGATGGACTACGGGACAGTATCCCCGGAGATCTACTGGAAAGTTGTAATTGGTACTACAGGACGGAATTTTGGAAGGTACACCGGTTGTTATCTCTGTGTTGAGCTGTATTTCCTTTCCGTGATTATTTTTTCTCTGTTCTAGTTGTTCTTGTTCTTTCTATTCTATGTTATTTATTACTGTTGCACTTAATTATACTGTCTTATTATACACTATTATACCTTGTATTTATTTAACCGCAGCAGGGCCCTGATCTTCCTTATCACTACCTGACCGAGGTTAGGCTTGGCACTTACTGAGTACCGTTGTGGTATTCTCATGCACTTTCTACGCATGTTTTTCATGTGCAGATCCAGGTACCTCTGCTCAGGCTTATCATTCGTGAGGCAAGACGCGTTTAGAGACTCTGAGGTATGTCTGCCACGTCCGTTGAACGAAGAGTCTCTTTTTACTATTCCTTTCGTATTAGCCCTTACTGTATTTTTGTTTCATTGTTAGATATTCTACAGATAGATGTTATAGATATTCAAAGGCTTGTAATCATGACATTCCGGATTTTGGGAGACGTTATTAGTATTTTAGAATTGTTATTGTATATTTCGAGTGACATTTTTAAACGTTATTACAGTTTACTATTTCTATTTTATTATTTCTTCTGCAAATTTAGTTTATTTTTCCGTATTATTAGTCTTACCTAGTCGTAGGGACTAGGTGCCATCACGATGGTTCACGGATTGCAAACTGAGGTCGTGACAAGTTGGTATTAGATCCCTAGGTTCAGAGGAGTCATGAATCACAAGCCGATTTATTAAAATCTCGCTAATCGATACGGAGACGTCTGTACTTATCTACAAGAGGTTATGTAACTGTTAGGAAAATTCCACTTAATTTGATTTCCTTGTCATGTGAGATTTTTGATATCACAATTCTAAACTTCTGTCTTCTATTCTCTCACAGATTGTTGGACAGGTGCTACCCGAGATGATCAGGCACCCGTGACCCCTATTGCAGTCGTCAGAGGCCGGGGCCGAGGTAGAGGTCGAGGACGCGCACACGGTGTAACCAGAGCACCCATATGAGATGCTATCGAGAAGCCACCAGTAGTGCCAGTTGGAGCCCAGGAACCTGGTACGCCTACTGCTACTACTACGCCAGTACTTCAGGAGACTCTAGCACAGTTCATGAGCATGCATACCACTTTGGCTCAGGAAGGGTTTATTGCTCTTGCTGCAGCCAGATCCCAGGCTGGGGGAGGAGCATAGACTCTTGCCACCCGCACTCCTGAGCAGCGAGTGCATGTTGTTCAGGTTCCAGAGATTATTCCGGTACAGTTCCTAGTCCCAGATCAGCATGAGGATAGGGTAGCGGCTTCTGAGGATGAGCAGTGGAGGCTTGAGAGATTCAAGAAGTACAAACCCTCTGTATTCAGTGGTCTAGCATCAGATGATGCGTTAGGATTTCTAGATGAGTGCTACCGTATTCTCCGTACCATGGGTATGTTAGGATCGAGTGGGGTTTCCTTCACTACTTTTGAACTTCGAGGAGCCTCCTATGAGTGGTGGTCTACTTATTAGTTAGATAGTCCGGATGACGCAGCTTCCCTGATGCGGACTCAATTTTTAGATATGTTCCTGAGAGAGTATGTTCCTCAAAGCCTCAGGGATGCATGGCGCACAGAGTTTGAGCATTTGCGCCAAGATATTATGACTATCTCAGGGTATGTTTTTCATTTCACCAGCTTAGCTAGACATGCACCAGCCTTGGTTTCTACTATTCATGAGAGGGTAGGCCGGTTTATTGAGGGGCTTATTCCCAGCATCATGTCTATCATGGCTCGTGAGTTAGGCTTATTCCCAGCATCAGGTCTATCATGGATCGTGAGTTGGATATGGATATTGATTATTAGTAGGTTATGAGCATTGCTAGAAGGATTGAGGGTATGCATGCTAGGGATAGAGAGGAGAGGGAGGTAAAGAGGTCTCGAGAGTCTGGCAATTATTCTGGTGCCCGTGCCTCAGTTGCAGGTTGTCATGGTAGGGTTTATATGAGTCGCCATGTTCATTCAGCTCTTCTAGTAGCCAGTGGTATTCTAGCTCCTCCTAGGCCTCAGGAGCCTTATTATGCACCTCCGGTATCTAGCGCGCTTCCTGCGCAGGGTGCTTTTAGTGGTCTATCCATCCGACCTAGCCCGATCTATTCATAGTTGCCACATCCTCCCAAAACTTGTTTTGAGAGTGGTGACACATGCCATATGGTGAGGGATTGCCCCAGACTTAGGAGGGGTGCACCTCCACAGACTTCTCAGCCACAACGTGCCCTGCAGAGTTCTCAAGATATAGTTAGAGCTCCAGTTGCTACCCCACCTGCTCAGCCAGCTAGAGGTGGAGGTTGGGGAGGTAGAGGTTGCCCTAGAAGGGGAGGCCAGGCCAGATACTATGCCTTTCCTGCTCGTACCGAGGTTATTGCCCCCAATTCTATCATCACAAGTATTGTCCTGGTTTGTCACAGAGATGCATCGGTTTTATTCAATCTAGGCTCCACTTATTCTTATGTGTCTTCTTACTTTGCTCTGCATTTGGGTGTATTTCGAGATTCTTTGAGTTCCCCTATTTATGTTTCTACTCCTCGGGAGATTCTCTTTTTGTGGACCGCTTTTATCGGTCGTGCTTGGTTGCTCTTAGCGGTTTTGAGACCAGAGCTAATTTATTGTTGCTCAGCATGGTTGATTTCGATACTGTCTTAGGCACGAAATGGTTGTCACCTCGTTATGTTGTTCTTTATTGTCACGCCAAAACCGTAACACTGGCTATCCCAGGTGTACCGCATGTTGAGTGGAGGGGTGTTTTAGATCACACTCCCCATAGAGTTATTTCTTTCCTTAAGGCTCAGCGTATGATTGAGATGGGGTATGATGTGTATCTAACTTATGTGAGGGATGTCGGTATTGATACCCCTTCTATTGATTCAGTCCTAGTAGTACGGGATTTTTCTGATGTGTTTCTAGCTGACCTTTCGGGCATACCACCCAATAGAGATTGATTTTGGGATTGATCTGTTGTCGGGAACTCAGACCATTTCTATTTTCTCGTATCGTATGGATTCTCCTGAGTTGAAGTAGTTGAAGGATCAGTTACAAGAATTGCTTGATAAGGGTTTTATTGGGCCCAGTGTATCACCTTGGGGTGCTCCTGTCTTGTTTGTGAAGAAGAAGGATGGATCTATGCGTATGTGCAAAGATTATCGCTAGTTGAACAAAGTTACAGAAAAGAACCATTATCCTTTGCCTCATATTGATGATTTGCTTGACCAGCTATAGGGTGCACGAGTGTTTTCTAAGATTGACTTGCGTTCAAGGTACCATCAGTTAAATATTTGGGAGCCATATGTCCCAAAGACTACTTTCAAGACTCGGTACGGTCATTACGAGTTCCTTGTTATATCATTTGGGTTGACCAATGCCCTATCAACCTTTATACATTTGATGCAGAATGTGTTCCGACCGTATGTTAACTCATTTGTCATTATCTTTATTGATGATATTCCGGTGTATTCTCGGAGTCGGGAAGATCATGACCAGCACCTGAGGACTGTCTTCAGACTCTAAGAGAGAAGAAGTTGTATGCTAAGTTCTCGAAATGTGAGTTTTGACTGGATTTTGTGGCATTCTTGGGTCACGCGATTTCTAGTGAGGGGATAAAAGGTGGATCCGAAGAAAGTGGAAGCAGTACACAGTTGGCCCAGACCATCCTTAGTGATAGAGATTCATAGTTTTCTTGGCTTGGGGGGATATTACCATCGATTTATTGAGGGGTTTTCATCCATTGCAGCAACTATAACGAGGCTGACCGAGAATGGTGCTCCGTTCTAGTGGACGAAAGAGTGTTAGGCGAGCTTTCAGAAGCTCAAGACATCTTTGACTATATCCTCAGTTTTGATATTGCCTATAGGTTCGGAGTCTTATACTGTCTATTATAATGCCTCGAGAATTAGCCTTGGAGCGGTATTGATGGAGGACGGTAGGGTGATTCCCTACGCATCCAGGCAGTTGAAGGTACATGAGAAGAATTATCTTGTCCTCGATCTTGAGTTAGCTGCCATTGTTCATGCCTTGAAGATCCGGTGTCATTATTTATATGGTGTGCCTTATGAGATTTATACAGGTCATCGGAGTCTACATCATCTGTTCAAGCAGAAAGATCTTAATTTGCGTCATAGAAGGTGGTTAGAGTTGCTAAAGGACTATGATATCACTATTTTGTATCACCCGGGCAAGGCCAATGTGGTGGCCGGTGCTTTTAGCCTCTAGGTAGAGAGTTTGGGGAGTTTGGCTTATTTACCAGCAGCAAAGAGGTCCATGGTGATGGATGTTCAGGCCTTAGCCAGTCAGTTTGTAAGATTGGATCTTTCAGAGCCAAGTCGGATTCTAGCTTGCGTGGTCTTTTGGTCTTTCTTGTTTGATCATATCCAGGAGCGGCAGTTTGATGACCTTCATTTACTTGTCCTCAAGGACAAGGTTTTGCATGGCGATTCTAGAGATGTGACTATTGATAATGATGGGGTATTGAGGATGCAGGGTCGAGCTTGTATACCCAATGTTGATGGGCTTCGAGCATTGATTCTAGAGGAGGCCCACAGTTCACGGTATTCCATCCATCCGGGTGCCGCGAAGATGTACCAGGATTTGAGACAGCACTATTGGTGGAGGCGGATGAAGAATGATATAGCTGGGTTTGTAGCTCGATGCTTCAATTGCCAGTAGGTGAAGTATGAGCACCAGAGATCGGGTGGGTTGCTTCAGCTGATAGAGATTTCGAAGTGGAAGTGGGAGCGGATCACCATGGACTTTGAGTAAGTTCGATGCCATTTGGGTGATTGTAGATGGCTAACCAAGTCCGTGCATTTCATTCCTGTATGTACTACCTATTCTTCGAAGTGTCTAGCGGAGATTTATATCCGGGAGATTGTTCGTCTGCATGGTATTCCAGTTTCGATCATTTCAGATAGGTACTCAATTCACATCATAATTCTAGAAGGCCGTTCAACATGAGTTGGGTACTCGAGTGGAGTTGATTACAGCATTTCACCCTCAGACAGACGGACAGTTCAAGCGCACTATTCAGATTCTTGAGGATATGCTTCGTGCATGTGTGATTGAGTTCAGAGGGTCTTGGGATGAGTTCCTACCACTGGCAGAGTTTTCTTACAACAACAACTATCAGTCCAGCATTCAGATGGCACCGTATGAGGCTTTGTATGGGAGGCGGTGTAGATCCCCAGTGGGTTGGTTTGAACCAGCTGAGGCCAGATTATTGGGCACAGACTTGGTTTAGGATGCTTTGGAGAAGGTTAAGGTGTTTTAGGATAGACTTCGTACAGCCCAGTCCAGACAGAAGAGCTACGCGGATCGAAAGTTTCGTGATATTTCCTATATGGTTGGAGAGCGAGTTCTGCTTTGGGTATCGCCTATGAAGGGCGTTATGAGATTGGGGAAGAAAAGGAAGTTGATTCCGAGGTTTATTGGTCCTTTTGAAATATTGAGGCATGTTGGGGAGGTTGCTTATGAGCTTGCCCTACCTCCCAGCTTGGCAGGAGTTCACCCAGTGTTTTATGTTTCAATGCTCCGGAGGTATCACGTCGATCCATCGCACGTTTTAGATTTCCACTCAGTCCAGTTGGACAAGGATCTATCCTATGTTGAGGAGCCAGTGGCAATATTAGGCAGGCAGGTTAGAAAGTTGAGGTCAAAGAACATTGCATCAGTGAAGGTTCAGTGGTGGGGCTAGCCGGTCGAGGAGGCAACCTGGGAGACCGAGAAGGATATGCGCAGTCGTTACTCTCATCTTTTCACCACTTCAGGTATGTCTCTATGCTCGTTTGAGGACAAACAAATGTTTAAGTGTAGGAGGATGTGATGACCCGGCCGGCCGTCTTCAGAATTAACGCCCTGATCCCCTATTAATTATTTTTCCCATGTTTGTTTCTGCTATTGTGAGTTGTTGGGAGGAAATATTTGAAATTTCGGAGAGTTTTGGGACACTTAGTCACTAAATAAGAGCATAAGTTTTGAAATTTTGACCATAGTCAGAACAGTGTGAAGATATTCTGATGATTTCATAGGCTCCGTTGGGGGATTTTATGTTTAGGAGCGTGTTCTAACTCGATTCTGAGATGTGGGCTCGAGGGGACCTAATTTCTCTTAATAGCTTAGAATTTCTTTGTACAATCAGTTACTTGAAGTGTTATTTATATTATGCAATTGAATTGAATAGATTTGGGGCACTTGGAGCCAAGTACCCGTGGCAAGAACGTGGTTTCAGGTTGATTTTTGAGCCGGTTCGAGGTAAGTGAGTTGTCTAACCTTGTGGGGGGGACTTCCCCTTAGGATTTGGTATTATTGATAATTGAAATGCCTTGTATGTGAGGTGACAAGTGCGTACTTGTGCTAATTGTTGAAAACCTAATTTTTGCTAAAGAATTAGAATTGTGTTTTCTTCTCCCGTTATTACTATATGCAATTTAAGCCTGTTGTTAGCTTAGGGGAGAATGTCTAAGTGACTTACCTGCTCTATTTGCTCAAACTGCTTTGCCTGAATTATGTGCAACATGCTAGGCTAGAATTACCATTTTCCTTGAGATGAAAATTGTCACTTTCTGAATATTCTTCCTGTTGCTGCTGTGTATTTACATTTGGGACTACGGATGTGGGATTCCAGTATATCCCCCTGCACAGTGATATGGAACTACGAGATTACAACCGATAGGTTCCCCTATTACTGGGTATTTATATTTGGGACTACTGATCGGGATTTCTGGTAGATCCCCACGCACTGATAGTTGAACTACGGGACGGGATCCTGGGAGATCCTTTGGATATATATATGATGGACTACAGGACGATATCCTGGGAGATCCACTGGAAAGTTGTAATTGGTACTACAGGACAACATTCTGGAAAGTACCCTTGTTGTTATCTCTATGTTAAGCTGTAATTCCTTTCTGTTATTATTTTTTTCTCTGTTCTAGTTGTTGTTGGTCTTTCTATTCTATGTTATTTCTTAATGTTGCACTTAATTATACTGTCTTATTCTACATTGTTATACCTTGTATTTATTTAACCTTAGTAGGGCCCTAACCTTCTTCGTAACTACCCGACCGATGTTAGGCTTGGCACTTACTGAGTAGCAATATGGTGTGCTCATGCCCCTTCTGCCCATATTTTTTATGTGCAAATCCAGGTACCTCCGCTCATGCTTATCATTCGTGAGGCGAGGTGCGTGTAAAGACTCTGAGGTATATCTGCCATGTCCGCAGATCGAAGAGTCCCTTTCTACTCTTCCTTTTGTATTAGCCCTTCTGTACTTTCGTTTCGTTGTTAGATATTCTAGAGATAGATGCTATAGATATTCAAAGGCTTATGATCATGAGATTCTAGGTTATGGGGGACGTTATTAGTATTTGAGAATTTTTATTGTATATGTTGAGCGGCACTTTTAAACGTTATTAGATTTTACTATTTCGGTTTTATTATTTCTTCCGCAAAATTAGTTTATTTTTCAGCATTATTATGCTTACCTAGTCGTGGGGACCAGGTGTTTCACGATGGTTCACGAAGGGTGAACTGGGGTCGTGAAAAGTGGTATCAGAGCCCTAGGTTCATAGGAGTCATGAATCACAAGCCGGTTTATTAGAGTCTCGCTGATCGGTACATAGGAGTCATGGTCACAAGCCAGTTTAATATTAATATTCTTTTATTAAAACAAATATTTAATAACGTTTCTATTAATATTTTACTATTAACAAATAAATTTGGTCGAAAAAATTAATTAAACAATTGACAAATCCGAAGCCGAGCGACCAGCGACGCCGATGACGGCGCGAGACTTGCCTTCTTCTCAACTCTTTAAGAGCTAGAAAAGATCAATGCTTATATACCCATAAAAAACTTCTCTCTCTTCCAATATGGGACAATAGTCTTTCATCAAGGGGAAAACTTAAAATTTCACTTAAAATTTTCATTTCCCTCTATTTCCCATTCATCCTCTTTTAAGCCTCGTTAATACTTAAAAATCCCAACAATATCTCAAGCTCCAAAGCTTGTTATGAATCAAGTAATTCACAGTATATATCAATTTTTTCTCAAGAAATATAAAAGTGTGCTGAATACACTATTCGATTTTATATTAGTTATTGGTTTATGTACTTTTCTTACATTATTTATTTACTTATTTACATTTGTTTCATTCATATTTTTGTCTTTGTATGTAGGTTTCTTCGGCCTGTAAAATTAAAAATTTTGCACAGACGAGCGAGGCTCCACCAAATACAGATGCAAATTAGTCGAAGAGATGTCACGTAACACTGTCTTTTCTAAAATATTATAAGGATCTATTTGAAAAGTCGTGTGTAATTACCAGGCTGTGTAATTACAAGCCTAGTAACTAGTAATTACATAACCTAGTAACTAGTATTTACACAGTATAATAATTACAATGATCTGTTTGTTTGTCATGATGTTATTATAATGTAATTACATTTATCATGTTTGATTGTACAAGTGTAATTACAGTGAATATGACTTTTAGTTTTATAACCGTTGGGCAAATTTTTGAGGTATGACTTAGTTAAGGGCTGCAGATTGTGTAGAAATTATTTATGTGAAGTCATGTGGTTAGTGACACCTAATCTAATATCGAATGATTTAGACCCAACTGCGGAGACAAACAATGTACAATAAAATTTACTGCAGGTAACTGAGACAATGGAAGGTGACACACACTTACAAAATTGGTATATGCAGTATTGTCACCAAAGGAAGAGGATGGCTAGGGGAGATATAAGCATATTGGAATACCGAGATGAAATATTAATAACGTTCTTTACTGAAATAATAAGCTATGGAGTCACCAGGCTTGGTGTTGAATAATCAGTAGTGTTACTAGATAGTTGGGATATTAGTGATACTAGGTAGTTAGGGTATTTTAGTCTTTTCACCCTCATCACACACGTGACTTATGTGACAGGTCTTGTATTAAAAGGTAGTTACACTACACCGACCTCTACATGGAAATAACAGACTTCTTTTCTCTTCCTAGCTATTCTCTCCTTCAACTCATCATCTTCTTCTTCTCAATCACATGCAATGTCTATTCAGTGTGAATCTCTAATGAGATTTCATCATAATATTAGAGCGGAAAATTTGAAGTTAAATCAAGGATTTTAAAATTCCAAATTGATAGCCATTGTTGAAGCTTGAGCTGGTCTGTCATGACGGAAACTGAAAATCTACAAATTGATCATAATCACCTGTTGTTTTTGCAACAAACAGACACGCTTGGGATAGCACTAATTGACATCAAGCTCACAGAACCTGAGAATTATGCATTATGGAGTAGATCGATGAGGATGGCATTGTTGTTGAAAAATAATCTAGGGTTCATCGACGGAACATGTTTGAAAAGCTCTTACAGAGGTGCAATAGGGCATCAATGGAAACGATGCAATGTTGCAGTGTTTTCGTGGATAGGTCACACTGTTTCTACTGAATTACATCCTAGTATCATCTACGCATCTGATGCGAGAAAGGTATGGAATTAATTTAAGGAATGATTTAACAAATCGAACCTTACTAGATCTTATCATTTTGCGACAACAATAGGAACCATAAGGCAGGGAACAAATTCTGTAACGACTTATTATACTAAAATGAAAGATTTGTGGGATGAAATGGATCTGATAGTACTAGGAGGAGGGTGTGACTGTGAGGAAACTAGACCTTTTTTGGATCAATTCATAAACCAGCGTTTGTTACAATTCCTTGTTGGTTTGAACGAGAGTTACAGTCATGTAAGAAGTCAAATTCTTCTGAAAATACATGTATTGACTGTAAATCAAGCTGATGCACTAGAAGTTCAAGAAGAAAGTCAACGTACACTTACTATAGCTGGTTCATATAAGGAACCTTTAACTATGCTAGCTGGAAGAGGACAAGGCTTCAAGGCTGCAAAGAAACTAGGTCTCAATGTGACTACTGTGGGTATAAAGGTCACTTGAAGGAAAATTGCTATAAGGTCATAGGCTATCCACCAGACTTTAAAAGTAAGAAGAAGCCTCAAAACACTGGAGTAAAGGGATATGCTAATGTATCAACAGGAAAAGGAGGAAGTTCTGACACTAATTCTCAGATGCAAGGGCAGTTTTTCACAGGAGACAAGTACAAACAACTGTTGAGCCTTATAAACAAGCTAGATCCTGAACCAGTTGAATGTCATATCTTAATGACATGTATAAATTCTTTTTTGTCCATGGCATTTAACTATGATTGGATAATTGATACTTGTGCTTCGCATCTTGTTAAACTTCATGAGGAAGTACTAGATAATATAAGAAAGGTTGAAAATCAGAATAATAGTATTGTACAAGTACCTACAGGGAGGAAATGTCATGTACAACATACATGGAATGTGAAGAAGTTAGATGAATTGATACTGCAAGATGTTCGACATGTGCCTGATTTTAAATTCAATCTAATATCAGTGTCTAAACTAGCTAAAGAGCTGTCATGTTGTGCTGCATTTTACCATATTTCTGTGTGTTTTAGGGTCTCTACAGTAGGAAGGTTCTGGGGATTGGTAAAGAACACAATGGCTTATATTTGTTAAAGAAGGAGATCGGTAAGGAATTTCCAGCTATAGCAAGAAGTATTGTGGAAGTGCAGGAAGATTCAGCACTATGGCATCTCAGGTTGGGTCATCCTTCAGTTGTTGCAATGCAATATATTCCTCTGCTAAAGAATAAGATAGATGCCAGGACATAACACAGTTGTGAAGTGTGTCCTTTGGCCAAGCAAAATAGACTTGATTTCCAGCCTAGTAGCAATAAAACAGAACAGATTTTCTAATTAGTGCATGCAGATGTTTGGGGTCCTCACAGTATACCAACATATGATAAGAAACATTACTTTGTAACACTAGTTGATGATTTCAGCAGACATACTTGGATATGTTTGTTGCAGTTAAAGTGTGAAGTGTTTGTTGTGCTAAAGGATTTCTTTGCTATGGTACACAACCAATTTAATCTGAATGTAAAAAGATTAAGGTCGGAAAATGGCACTGAATTCTTTAATTCTAAGTGTAATGAATCAATGAGTTCATTAGGGATAGTGCATCAAAGCAATTGTCCATACACACCCCAACAAAATGGGATGGTAGAGAGAAAATACAAGCATATACTCGAGGTAGCCAGAGCATTAAATTTTCAAAGCTCATTGCCAAATAGATTCTGGGGTGACTGTGTTAAGACAACAGTTTATTTGATAAACAAATGGCCAACTTCTATTTTATCAGGAAAGTCACCTTATGAGATTCTCTATAAGAAGTGAGCAAGAATTGACCATCTTAAGGTTTTTGGATGTGTATGTTTTGCAAGCACTCTACCTAGAGGAGACAAGTTTGTACCAAGAGCAAGCAAAGCTATTCTGATAGGCTATTCAGAGACTCGGAAGTGTTACAGACTATATGATTTGGAGAATAGGACATTTCTAGTAAGCCGAGATGTTGTGTTTAGAGAACAAGTAATTCTTTTCAGGGGAATGACTTCAGATTTAGAAGATATATCCCCACAATATCCTCCTGAATTAACACCTATTGATATCCCTATACAATCTTCTTCACAACCTCATTCTCCTAATATTTCTACACAACCTGAAAACATACCTCCAAATATCACACACACAGAACAACAAGAGAATTTTCATGAAGAATTAAATGAGGAAAGTATAGATCAGTTACAACCACTGAATCGGGAAGAAGCAGGCATTAGCATGAGTCCACGTTCCTTAGCTACAGATATAGTTGATGAAACTGAAGAAACCTCACTGGCAGAAGAAGCAATGAATGTTAGAAAATCAGCAAGAACTTCTAGACTACCTATATGGATGAAGGACTATGTGGTACCAGGGAAATTCACAAGAAACAGCTTATATCCTATTTCTTAAGCACTCTCATATGATAACCTAACTACAGGATATCGGTCATGCTTAAAGGCTTTCTCAGCACACATTGAGCCTAGTTCCTTTAAGGAAGCTGCACAAGATAATAGGTGGATTGAGGCAATGCAACAAACGATAGTTGCACTAGAAGAGAACAACACATGGGAACTGGTAGACCTACCACCAGGAAAGCAGGCTATTGGGTCAAAATGGGTTTATAAGATAAAGCATAAAGCAAATGGAGAGGTAGAAAGATTCAAGGATAGGTTGGTAGCAAAAGTCTACAATCAGAAAGAGGGATTGGACTACCATGAGACATTCTCTCCAGTAGCAAAGATAGTAACTGTTGGAACCATCATTAGTATTGCTGCAGCCAAAGGATGGGATTTGCATCAAATGGATATGAATAATGCTTTTTTACAAGGGGACTTATATGAAGAAGTATATATAGGATGGGACTACCATAAGGGTTCCACACATAGGGGAAGAAGAAAGTGTGCAGATTGCTGAAGTCACTCTATGGGTTGAAACAGACATCAAGACAATGGAACATTAAGTTAATAGGGGCATTAGTTACACATGGCTATCTGTAGAGCAATTATGATCATTCATTGTTCAGTAAAATGTAGGGTTCAGATTTGGTCATTATACTTGTTTATGTAGATGACCTGTTGATCACTGGGAGCAGTTCCAAGCTAGTTAATGATGCTAAAAGGACACTACAAAGTCAATTCAAGGTGAAATATTTGGGTTAGCTAAGCTACTTCCTTTTTATTGAGGTGCTCAGATCAAAAAAGGGAATTCTACTGAATTAGAGAAAATATACACTTGAGTTGTCTCAAGTGTTGGTATGAGTGGTTCTAAACCTGTTTCAACACCTCTAGAGAAGAATCAAAAACTCACCACAATAGAATTTGATGCTCATGTGGGAAAGTTAGGAGATCCAGACTTAAAGGACATTACTGCATACCAGAGGTTGATTGGGAAGCTCTTATATTTGATAATTACACGATCTGACATTAGTTTTGAAGTACAAACATTGAGTCAGTTCATGCAAAATCCAAAACAATCTAAAATTGGATGCAGCTTTAAGGGTAGTTAAATACATAAAATGAGCACCAGATTAGGAGTTCTTTTACAGGCAAAACCAGTTGACACACTGACGAACTATTGTGATGCAGATTGGGCAACCTATCCCAATACTAAGAGATCAGTGACAGGTTATATAGTCAAGTTAGGGAGCTCCTTAATTTCGTGTAAATCAAAAAAGCAGCAAACATTTAGTAGAAGTTCTACAGAAGTAGAATATATAAACATGGCAACAGTGACAACAGAAGTTGCTTGGTTATCAGGGCTCCTATAAGAATTGAAGATGACAATTTCTAAACCAGTCCAGTTGTTTTGTGACAACAAGGCAACCATTCAAATTGCAGAAAATCCAATTTTCCATGAACGGACCAAGCACATTGAAATAGATTGTCACTTTGTAAGATAGAAGATCAAGTCTGGGCTCCTCACACCACATCATGTTAGTTCAACAATGCAACTTGCAGATTTGCTCACTACAGGATTATATGCAGCTCAACATCATTCCTTAGTTTCCAAGCTTGGAGTGTTGGATGTCTTCCAACCTCCATCTTGAGGGGGAGTGTTGAATAATCAGTAGTATTACTAGATAGTTAGGGTATTAGTGATACTAGATAGTTAGGGTATTTTAGTCTTTTTACCCTCATCACACATGTGACTTGTGTGAGAGGTCTTGTACTAAAAGCCAGTTACATTCCACCAACCTCTACTGTGGAAATAATAGACTTCTTTCTCTTCCTAGCTATTCTCTCATTCAACTCATTTTCTTCTTCTTCTCAATCACATGCAATGTCGATTTAGTGTGAATCTCTACTAAGATTTCATCACTTGGCCATAGGTACCATATCATAATGATTTTCCTCTACGTGAACAAAGGATGTAGACCTCTTGGTTTTAGTGAACTGGAGATCATCAGGGAAGCCATGTGTCACGCCCTAAAATTGAGGGACACAACCGGCGCTCAACCGGAGGACCCCGGTCAAGCGGACCTGGAACTGGCTTTCCTATCCCACGCGTTACTCCGTGATTTCAATACTCATTATTCAAGTGAAATAGCCATTTATAATTAAACACATTCTTACGAGATATACATAACATACATGCTTACATTATGTGGTCTACAAGTTATAATGCCCAAATATAAAATACATAAGTACATAACCCACATTTCCTGTCTACGGAGCCTCTAGGGATACAAAGAGTTTTATATTACTTGCCGGTAAAAAGGCTCTAGCTATACCTTACACAAATACCAAAATAAGACTTCGGAAAAAAAAAGCGTCATGAGCCACGCAGGGACCCGAGAGGAAAGGGGCTCACCAATACAGCTGACGGAAAGATGGAGGAGGTGCTACTTTCGGTGGACTAGAGTACCTGCTATAGAACCACCTACAATCATAACAAGAATGTAGCGCCCCCTGCAAAAGGGACGTCAGTACATTTGAATTGTACTGGTATGTATGAACAAACTTTACCCCAAATAAGATCAATTAATAGATAGATAACAAATAGTAATAGAATCAACAATCAAATGCATATGAAAGGAACAACCAAAGCCAAGTTTCACAATCTCTCCTTTTTCCCCTTTCAACATCATTTCATACTCAAGAGTTTCATATATTTTCATTTCAATAGGGATTATGATCACTTTTCCACCTTTATTACCTCGGCCATCCTTATTACCTCGTCTACACTTATCACCACAACCCACAACTTATTACTTTGTGCTGCGGCACGCAACCCGATCCCACCGAACAATCACAATTCACACATCAACAACAACAATTCACAAAGAATTTTCATAACCATCAATACCATTTCCATCATATACAACAGCTCACATACCATTTAAGTCACACCGATAATTGCCCACGACAAGTCACGTACGATATTACCACATTTGTTTCAATCTCACCAATCACGGTTTCTTTCCATCATTTGTTACACAACTTTTTACCACATAAAAATACTCACACACACTCTTGGTTTGTTGCCATTTACTTACACAATTATATCGGGAGACTTAACAAACAACGTTCAAGGCATAATAATCACAAGGATTCACAAATAGTCCGCATAGGAAACACATACCAAATACTTGTACACTAAACAAGGTGACTTTACAAAGGTTAAAGTTAGCCATACATACCTCAAATTCGCCCCTTAATGACACTATAATTATCCAATACAACTAAGCAACTTCAATCTACAATACAACATTCAATAGGGCCAATATTAATAATAAATTTCATAACTTATGTCATTTAGGCATATTATCAAATACCTTGTAGGTATAGATATTTACACCTCATAGCTATAGTATTGGTACATCCAACTATCACCATTAACCAAAAATTAACTCTACCATCATTCCTAACTAATTTATAACTTCCAACAACATATATATATGACCATTCATTCATACCCAACCATCAACCTTCTTAATTAACTCATTTCACAATCTCTACAAACAACACAACCTAGGTTAGGCACTTATGGAATTCAATCATCATCCCATGAGTTCTAATGTATCTATCATACATAAATAATCACCATAGAGTTGTTGGAGATGATAGACATACCTCTTGTAATAAGAATTTTAAGAATCCCCACTTGTGGTGTTCTTGATAAATTCAAGGATTTGAATGGAAATCTATGGATTTTCAAGATCAATCCATGTTAATATAAGTGTTTAGGAGTAGTAATCAACTCAAAATACTCTAAAAATCTTACCTTGGATCATAGAAATGAAGAGTGGGACGGATTCCTCTTGAGAGAGCAAGCCCTTGCTCCAAAAATGACTTGGGAACCCTCTAGACCCAGTCTTAGGATATTTAGAAGCCTTCCACTAGCGCGATCGCGCACCTGGGCACGCTAAAGTAGCGTGACGAAGGCATAATACTTCGCAATATGCGCGTCCACTAGCGCGATCGCACGCCTAGGCGCGCTAGTGACACATGCCCAGTAAAATGATCATAACTTTCGGTATACACCTCCAAATGACGAACGGTTTGTTGGTTTGGAAACTAGACTCAAAGGGATTTAATTTGATAGGTTGTGCATCACACAAGTCATTATATAACTAGAGATGTTATCGTCCAAAATGAGGTCTTGTGCGCACTCATTTACAACTTTCGTCTAATATGAAATTTTCCAACTTGGCTTAGACTTAGGCCTGTCCTTAGACCCCAATTCACTTATAATTAGATGTATACACTTATTATCATATCCAATTGATATCCATTATATCATTAATCCTCGTCTTCACACAAAATAAAATAATTAGCCTACCTTGGCACCTCGAAATCTTAAATTACTTAGAAAAAATTTTCCAGGGCTTTAAATTCTCCCCCGCTTAGGATCATTCGTCCTTGAATGGGAAGTGGAGTCAATCCGCAGGTACTTAGCTTAAATTATCTCTTTTCTCACACATCTTTAGCTACCAAATTTTGACTAACTCTCAAATTTTTCAGAAATTTCGGTAGAGTTTCCTTTGTAATTAGGCTTATCTACCTATTAGAGAGCCCCCGAAACATAGTTCCAAGCAGCATTACATAGTTTCTATTATCCCTAAAATTGGTATACAATTCATAACCTCAACAACTTGTACATATTCATACACTTTAAACAACTTACACGTAGCTCATTCTCTTTACACCACATATTGCATATGGTTCAACCAATGCCATTTACTTGCACACAACTAGGTCACTTCAATAAGCCCCATACAATTTAATCACTTTAACATGCCAGAAATGCTTCAATTAATCATTACCAGTCTACACTATCATTACGCATTTACATAAGTTTCACAAAATTTTCATTTACTTCAAGGGTTGTACATTACCCAAATAGCGACAACATTTGCAATTTGGCACACATTGGGAAGTTACAACAATAAGGCAAATTAGGAAAATGGGGTGCCTTTGCACGAATCTGAACACTACCACAAATTGCTTAAAGAAAACCGTTTGCACGATCATTACTAGACTTGTTCGAACAGATGGGGATATTTCTCTTTCATTTCTTTTTCTGCTTCCCACGTGGCTTCCTTGACTTTTTGACTTCGCCACAATACTTTAACTGAAGCAATTTCCTTGTTTCTCAATTTTTGGACTTGCCTATCAAGAATAGCAACTGGAACCTCTTCATATGATAAGTCTTCACTCACCTCAATAGTCTTAGTAGGCACGATGGCGGATGGATCTCCAACCACTTTCTTTAACATAGACACATGGAACATCGAGTGCATTAATGACATCTTAAGGAGCAATTCCAGCCTATAAGACACCTGTCCAATCCTTTGAGCGATCCGATATGGCCCGACATACCTTGGGCTCAATTTCCCTTTCTTCCCAAATCGCACGACTCCCTTCATAGAGATACTTTCAAGAACACCCAATCATCTACTTGGAATTCCAATTCTCTTCGACGAACATGCGAATAGGACTTTTGACGGTTTTAAGCAGTTTTCAACCGCTCCTTAATAATCTTAACCTTCTCCATAGCTTGATGAATAAGGTCTGGCCCTATCAATTCAGCTTCCCCATCCTGGAACCACCAATGGGAGATCTACGTCTTCTACCATACAACGCCTCAAATGGTGCCATCTGTATACTAGCATGAAAGTTGTTGTTATAATCAAACTCTATGAGGGGTAAATGATCATCCCATCTACCTTTGAACTAAAGAACACAAGTACGCAGCATATCCTCAAGCTTCTGAATGGTCCGCTCTGCCTTCCCATCAGATTGTTGATGAAAAGTTGTACTAAGATTTACTTGAGTACCCAAACCTTGCTGAAATTGCTTCCTAACGTTTGCTATGAATTGAGACACTCGATCTGAAATGATTAAGACTGGAGAGCCATGCAACTTGACTATTTTTTTATATACAGTTTAGCATATTATTCTGCTGTGTCAGTAGATTTGACTGGCATGAATTGTGCTGATTTCGTGAGTCGATCCACGATTACCCAAATGGAGTCGAACTTACGCGTAGTGCGCGGTAATCCTACCACAAAATCCATATTGATCATTTCCCATTTTCACATTGAAATTTCTATTCTTTATAACAATCCTCTAGGCCTTTGATGTTAGACCTTCACTTGCTGACAGTTCGGACGTTTTGCCACAAAGTCCGCCACAACATTGACTTTTTCCTGGGTGATATAAAATATCGATGTCATAACCTTTGAGTTACTCCAACTATATTCTCTTTCTCAAATTAAATTCTTTCTGTTTGAAATTATATTGAAGGCTCTTATGGTCTGTTACTATATCCACATAGACCTTATACCAACAATGGTGCCAAATCTTTAATGCAAATACCACTGCTGCAAGTTCTAAATCATGTGCTGCATAGTTTGTTTGTTTTTTTTCATGATTCTTGAGTTTCCTAGAGGTGTAAACTATCACCTTAACACATTGCATCATTAGTGGAACATCTTTATCATTTCTCTTATATAAGACCTCCCACGAATTGAGTTCTACAATAATTTCCTTGATATGGTTACAATCTCCTGTGAATACTTACAACTATCTCTTCCAAATTCTCAACAAAAGACTGAATGAGTTTTTTTTCCATAGAACCTTCTGTATCAAATGAATAACACATGTGAATTTATGCACATACCCCGATATCATCAACCTGCACATCATTGCATCAAATGTAAGGTAACATTGTGCTTTGGCTTTTCTTAGCCAACCTCTTCTCCCTATATGTGCCTTATAGAATTTATGAAACCATACTACTTCCCCTATGAATATTCTCACGATCCCTCTTTACAATTAAACACCGCCCAAAACACATATCAATACCCTTTATATATATAATTTAGAAAGAGTCACTTGCCCGAACATGGCACTCTCTGAAACTTGAGACCCTCCTCAATTCTTCGACAATGACTTTTGGTTTTACTCTTAAGTGTAAGACTTAGTCCACCTTATTCTAACCTCGATGAGTAACTCATCTCATTCCTCGTATTGTAGCTACCAATAGACTTCCCTGAGATTGCGGCTTAGGAGTTACCATGCTAAACATGTCTGGTCCGTAACAAGTGTTCATCCTCTTTCAATCTATTCTGAACCTTTCATTTGCCCTTTGGGTAGATTGTGTTGTCTTTCACTTATTGATCACCCTTTGTCCTGGACAATATGCTAGTACCATCTTTTCTTTCTCACTGGTAACTTTCATTCCCATTCCATTTTACGCATAGTACATAATTGATAGTCTTATTGTGCCACACACTTGTCTACCTCCCCTGAACTTGTAATATCATTGTGCCTGGTTTAATCAGTTTATCATACCACAACTTCACCACTGGTAGTCTCACTTTCCATTGTATGTAGGCATGAACTATCTCTAGATCCTTTAGTTGATATTTAGTGTCACCCAAGTCGGTTGCATTGCGGTTAGTCCTTTATAACTTTTATTAACACTTATTCTCTAAGTGAGTCCACCATTTTGATGCAATATATTTTATAATAACCATGACCATCTCAATTTATAGGTTTTCTCCCCATTTCTTCTCACCTCATACTTCCCAGCTAGTGAATAGCCATGAAGTCTTCCATATTTTACATGATCTTTTCCCTTAGTTATTTCATCCCGCTCACCTTTTAACTCTTTTTAGGATATCCATGGGAAAATGTGTTCGACCGCATATCACTTAACACTTATCTATTTTTAAGATTCTTTAGAGGCTCTCCATCAAGCCCAAATACCCTCTTGGGTTATTGTAGCATCACATTTATTTCTCCCACTCGTTCAGCCTTTCTTAATGTCCTGGAACTTTGGTTAAATTGCAAATCTATGATTATCCCATTCTAAAAACTCGCAATCTTTTACATTTGACCTATGTTACTTCCGTGGGTTCCATTGCTCCTGACCTTCTAACAAGTTTAAAGTCCATTTACAAACATACTCTTAGTTTCTAGGATCGTTTACCCTGTCATTCACATTGCCATATGTGAAGAATTTACCTTCCTTAACCTTCCACCTTCTTGGGTACTTGTTGTGTGATGACCCAAATGGGTCATCACCCGTTTCCTCATTCGTTTTGCGCTTTTGAGGCCTCAAAAACCTCATTTTTACTTGCCTCAATTTGCATGCACAGTCCGGGTGCGTAGCCAGAAAGCTTGTATGTTGAAATATGTGAATTCTGTGAAAACTTTGAAGAATTTTGATATTAATATTGTTAGAGTTAACTTCGGTCAACATTTTTGATAAACAGATCTGGACCCGTGATTTGATGGTCCCGGAGGATCCGTAGAAAAATATGGGACTTGGGCGTATGCCCGGAATCGAATTTCGAGGTCCCAGGTCCGAGGAATGAATTTTTCTGTGAAATTATTTTTCTGAAATGTTTACGGAAAATGAAAATAAAATTTGATCAAAAAGAGATGGTATCGGGCTCGTATTTTGGTTCCGATGCCTGGTAAAAGTTTTATATATTGTTTAAGCTCTTTCTGTAAAGTTTGGTTGGAAATGGACATCATTTGACGTGTTTCGGACTTGAAATGGAAAATTTATGTTCTATGAAAATTTTGGAAGGAATTTTGGATTTTGAGGTTTAATTTGATATAAATGATGTTATTTTGGCGATTTGATCACTCGAGTAAGTCCGTAAGATGTTTTTGAGGTTGTGTGTAAGTTTGGTTTGGAGCCCCGAGGGCTTGATAGAGTTTTGGATAGGCCGCGAGTGCATTTGAACCTTTGGCAAACCAGCTGATACACTTCAGACCTGCAGGCTTCGCATTTGCGAAGCATGGTTCGCAAAAGCGGTATTCGCAAATGCAAAAGGCCCATTGCAAAAGCAAAGATGGCCCAGGTCTGACAATCTCACAATTGCGAGATTTTCCTCCGCAAATGCGAAGTGTTCCTGTCCGCAAAAGTGACGCCTGAGGTCGCAAATGCGAGACCTGGGGAAAATGGGGAGTTCGCAAATGCGAACAATTCCCAAGCCTGCTGGGTTCGCAATTGCGAACCCAGTTTCGCAATTCCCATATCAGAGACCTGCATTTTTCATACTTATATGAATTTTCGCCTCATTTCTTCATTCTTTCAACTCAAACACTCCATAGGCGATTTTCCAACAAAAATTTCTTCCCCAAATCATTTGTAAGTCAATTTTTACTTAACTCCTTCAATCTTTAACATCATTAAACATGTTTTCATCTTAAAATCAAGGATTTTCATGGGTGAAAATGGGGATTTTGGGTAGAACCTAGGTTTTCCTAAAATTGGGGATGTGGACCTCAATTTGAGGTCCGATTTCAAAATAAATCATAGATATGAACTCGTGGGGAATGGGTAACCGGGTTTTGGTTCCAACCTCGGGTTTTGACCACGTGGGCCTAGGGGCATTTTGGGAATTTTTGAGTAAAACTTTGGGAAATTCATTTTCATGCTTTTAAGTTGATTCAATTAGCATTTGTTGATACATTCAAGTAATTTGTGACTAGATTCGAGCAGTTTTGTGGTGAATTAGAGGGGTAAAGCTATAATAGAGGCTTGAGTGGATTTTTGGAGCATTTGAGGTAAGTGTTTGATCTAAATTTGGCTTGAGGGAATAGGATTAGAATATAAATTGCTAATTTCTAAATGTTGAGTAAAGTGTATAGGAATGGTGACGAGTATCTATACACCGGTGTCTAGCATGACCGTGAGTCCTTATTGTGCTTATTTTGGTTTTGTTATGACTTTTCCTTGTTAAATTGGTGAACTCTATACAATTTGAAGAGTATGAGAAATAAATTTATGACTTCTAAAATCTTTGGAGCGTTGGCTTGAATGATAAGTAACTATTGAGTAAGAAATGAAAGAAAGAGAAAGAGATGTGATTATTCCCTTGCTGGGTTGTTCATGTACTTTGATTATCTCCCCCGCCGGGATGTGAAAGTTATTGTTATTGTTTCCTTTCCGGAATTTGACTATTTACTTGTGTTTTCCCTTGCCGGGATATTTATTACTTTTTGTCTATCCCCTTCGCCCCCATTGTTTGTGATTGTTGTTTGGGTGAGGTTGAGTGATAAAGCACGAAGGAACATTCCGTGCCATGTTTATTTTGTTAATGCACGAAGAAACATTCCGTGTCATGTTTTGATTGTTAATGCACGAAGGAACATTCCGTGCCATGTTTTGATTATTAATGCACGAAGGAACATTCCGTGCCATGTTTGATTATTAATGCACGAAGGGACATTCCGTGCCATGTTTGTTTTATTACTCCCGTTGACTTTGTAGTTGTACCGTTTCATTCCTTATTTATTTACCTTGTATTCTAAACTGCTACAGCCCCTANGGGAGCGAGCTTCCAGTCCAGGGACATTCGAGGTAGCCTAGCTGGCATTCGCAGGCCGAAGTCCCTTTCTATATCTTATGTTTGTTTTTCATTGTATCGAGACAGACACTCTGTATTTTTCTATTCAGACTTGTTTGTAGCACTCTTTAGAGGTTCGTGAGGTAGCGACTCCAGTCTTGGGTAGTGAAATATTAAACTTTCGTATTTTGGGTTTTAAGTTATTTATGTTGTAAAAGACTTCTGCATTTATTTAAAGGCTCGTTATTTTATTATTATTGTGTGGTTATCCGAAGTGGTTTAGATGTTTGGCTTGCCTAGCTCCGACAGTAGGCGCCATCACGACCCCCGACGGTGGAAAATTCGGGTCGTGACACGTTGTCTATCATTAGCATATCTTTTCAGAGAGTCATGTTACCCATTATCTATTTTCTAGACCACGCATGTCTTCAACAAAATATTCAAACATCATAGCTACATGGTCTCACTCTTGTTTCATTGTATTTAAGTGGCGTCACGATGGCCCTTCCTCCCCTACTTGGGGCGAATGTCCTGGATTTTGACATAAGTCTTGAATTTAGCAACTTTAGGGACATATGCCTCATATATCTATCCCTTATATATATATATTCGACTATTAGGGAGATTTAAGTCACCATAGTATTAATCTCATAAGTTCTCTACTCTTATTCAGCCACATAGGTCTGGAATTCCAATTTCTCATGTCAATATCCTTTACGAGTGTAATACAACTTCGTACATTTCTGGGTCCTTAAAAAGGTCGTAGTACAAGGGTCTTCTCATCTTGGGTTCAATTGAGTCTCATTTCATAACTTCTTACCTCACGTGAGAGACTTACTCTCATCATTAGTCTCTTTGTCATTCTCTCATATATCACGTGCTTATATAACCAATTTTCTTTCGCACCTTAGGATCATTTACATACTTCTCGCACTATCCACGTGTGCTATTCAAGCTTACGTCTCATTTATCAAATTAATGCCTCTTTGGGCGGGTAATCACTTTTAACACTTTTCTCAAATAAAGTATACTTATGGTACTATGTACTTATACTATACATCCATACCATTTGTTCAATAAGATACATGTGCCATCTCATTAATATCCATGTCTTTGCCCATTGGTCATGACATATGACAACATTACTTGAAATATATGAAAGAGCGTTTAAACTTACCTTGAATCTCAACGCACGAGTTAGATCTCATAGAACGAGTTAGAAAACAATCTATAGTCAAGCTTTATCGCACGATCTCGAGAGTTGAAGAAGGGTAGCATTCCTAAATGTCCATGTAGCCTCCAACTTATAGATGTGGTCGACAACACACCTATAAGATGGACTCTTCTAGATATGGCTCCGAGACATCCTAGGACACTTTAAAACCTTAGGCTCTGATACCAAGTTTGTCATGCCCCAAAATCGAGGGACACGACCGACGCTCAACCGGAGGACCCTAGTCAAGCAGACCTTGAACTACCTTTCCTATCCTACGTATTACCCCGTGATTTCAATACTCATTATTCAAGTGAAATAGCCATTTATAATTAAACATATTCTTACAAGATATACATAACATACATGCTTACTTTATGTGTGACGATCCAAAGGGTCATCACCTGTTTTCCCACTCGTTCCATGCTTCGAGGTCTTGAAAACCTCATTTTTACTTGCCTCGATTTGTGTGCGCAGTTCGAGCGCGTAGCTGGAAAGCTTTTATGTTGAAATATGTAAATTCTGTAAAAAAAAACTGAAGAATTTTGATATTAATATGATTATAGTTGACTTTGATCAACATTTTTGGTAAACGGACCTGGGCCCGAGATTGGACTGTCCCGAATGGTCCGTAAAAAAATATGGGACTCGAGCATGTGCCCGGAGTCGAATTCGGAGGTCTATAACCCGAGATATGAATTTTTCCGTAAAATTGTTTTTCTGAAATTATTAAGAAAAATGAAAATGAAAATTGATTAAAGGACTATGGTATCGGGCTCGTAATTTGGTTCTGATACCCGTTACAAGTCTTATATATTGTTTAAGCACTTTCTGTGAAGTTTGGTCGAAATCGGACATCGTTTGACGTGTTTCGGACTATAAGTTCCAAGTTTGAAAGTTTATGAAGTTTTGAAGAAAAATCATGAGTTTTGAGGCTTGATTCTATGTAAATGAAGTTATTTTGGCGATTTGATGTTTTTGAGGTTGTGTGCATGTTTGGTTTGGAGCCCCGAGAGCTCGGGTGAGTTTTGGATAGGCATAGGATTGCATTTCTCATATTTGAAAAAGCTGGTGTTCCTCTATTCTGGTATCTTCGCATTTGCGAAGAATTTCTCGCAAATGCGAGCTTTGCAAATGCAAATGCACCATTGCAAATGCGAAGAAGGGGAACTTGGGCCGGATCGCAAATGTGATCACTCCTTTGCAAATGCGAAGAGGGGGAAAATGGACTGGGGTCGCAAATGCGAGATTTGTCCGGATCGCAAAAGCGATCAAAAGTTCGCAAAAGTGAAACCTGCCCCCAGACCCAAGTTCGCGAATGCGAACTAAAATGTCACATTTTCCAAACCTGCATTGTTCGCAATTGCCATATGCCCAGCCCAGCAGTTTTTATACTTAGTCGAAATTTCATCACTTTTCAGCATTCTTTCAAAACCCAAAGACCATAGGCGATTTTTCAAGAGCAAACTTCATCCCAAAACACATGTAATTTGATTTTTACTCGATTATTTCAATCTTTAACATAATTAAACATGTCTTCCACTTGAAAACAAGGATTTTCATGGGTGAAATTGGTGTTTTTGGGTAGAACCTAGGTTTTCTATAAATTGGGGAGTTGGACCTCGATTTGAGGTCCGATTTCAAAATAAATTACATATTTGAGTTCATGGGGGAATGGGTAACCGGATTTTGGTTCGAACCTTGGGTTTTGACCACATAGGCCCGGGGGCATTTTTGGAATTTTTGGGAAAACTTGGGAAAAACATTTTTATGCATTTAAATCGATTCATATAGTGTTTATTAAAGTAATTGAACAATTTGTGATTAGATTCGAGCGAATTGGAGGNAGTATCTATACATTGGTGTCTAGCACGACTGTGAGTCCTTATAATGTGATTATTATGAATTGGTTGTGAACTTCATATCTATTGGAGAATTTCTATATGTTATGAATAACATGTGAACGGTGATAGTATCGTTGGATTCCTAGGAGCATTGGCTCGAGTTATTATATGAATATTGAAAGTATACGAAATAACTTGATTCTTTGGAGCGTTGGCTCAAAATGGTAGAGTGAATTATAAGATAAGAGAAGTAAGAAAAAGAGAAAGCGTGTTGATTATTCCCTTGCCGGGATGTTTGGTTGAACTTGTTGGTTTCTCTCCCTTGCCGGAATTTTTGTCAAATGTTTTCTTATTATTATGTCCCTTAATTGTGACTGTTGTTTGGGGAACCAGACTGTTAAATGATATTGAGGAGCGGGTTGCGCACCGCAACAATGATATTGAGGATCGGGTTGCACGCCGCAACAATGATATATGAGGGTCGGGTTGCACACCGCAACAGTGATACCTGATAAATGGTATTGGTCGGGTTGTACGCCGCAACAGTGATATTTGTGGAGCGGGTTGCACGCCACAACAATGATATTTATGGAGCAGGTTGCACGCCGCAACAGTGATATTTGTGGAGCGGGTTGCACGCCGCAACAGTTATTGATACCATGTGTTTGTATTGAGTATTGATTCCTTGTTCATTGAGAGTCTAAGATGTTCTAGTTGTTACCTGGGGTTACTGTTGATATTGTATTTCCCCTTAGCATGCTTCCCCTCCCATGTTGTTAATTTCCTTGTATTCGATATTCTGTTGTATATTTATAACTGCACAGGTTATGTGGTGTCCAGTCTAGCCACGTCACTACTTCGTCGGGGTTAGGCTAGACACTTACCAGCATATGGGTTCGGTTGTGTTGATGCTACACTTCTGTGCATTTTTGCACAGGTCCAGGTTTTGAGGAGCAGCAGCAGTAGCATTAGTATGAGAGCAGGATTTCATTATCACGAAACTGAGATAGCCTTGCAGGCGTCCGCAGGCCCGGCGTCTCTTCTTTATATTCCTTTTTAGACTGTTGCCTCATTATTTTTGAGACAGCCAGCTTATATGTTTCTTTTAGACCCTTGTATTTAGTATATTCTTAGAAGTTCGTGAGTAATGTGACACTAAATCTTAGGTAGAGGATATATTTAACTGTTCTGCTATTGTTCTCATTAGAATTAATGTTTTATATTGATGTTATAGACTGTTAAGATAATTGTTTAATGATGAAAAGGTAAGTAAGTTGGCTTGCCTAGCTACCACGAGTAGGCGCCATCACGATTCCGATGGTGGGAAATCCGGGTCGTGACATTATGTGGTGTACAAGTTATACTGTCCAAATACAAAATACATAAGTACATAACCCACATTTCATGTCTACGGAGCCTCTAGGGATACAAAGAGTTTTACAATACTTGCCGGTAAAAAGGCTCCAACTATACCTTACACAAATACAAAAATAAGATTTCGGAAAGAAAAGAGGCAGGAGCCATGCAGGGCCCCGGGAGGAAAGGGGATTACCAATACAGCTGACGGAAAGATGGAGGAGGTGCTACTGTCGGTGGACTGGAGTACCTGCTATAGAACCAGCTACAATCATAACAAGAATGTAGCGCCCCCGGCAAAAGGGACGTCAGTACCTTTGAATTGTACTGGTATGTATGAACAAACTTTACCCCAAGTAAGATCAATCAATACATAGATAACAAACAGTAATAGAATCAACAATCAAATGCACATGAAAGGAACAACCAAAGCTAACAAGTTTCACAATCTCTTCTTTTTTCCCTTTCAACATCATTTCATACTCAAGAGTTTCATATATTTTCATTTCAATAGTGATTATGATCACTTTTCCACCCTTATTACCTCGGCCACCCTTATTACCTTGGCTACCCTTATTACCACAACCCACACCTTATTACTTCGTGTTGCGGCGCGCAACCCGATCCCACTAAACAATCATAATTCACACATCAACAACAACAATTTACAAAGAATTTATCATAATCATCAATACCATTTCCAACATATACAATAGCTCACATACCATTTAAGTCAAAACGATAATTGCCCACGACAAGTCACATACGATATTACCATATTTGTTTCAATCTCATCAATCACCGTTTCTTTCCATCATTTGTTACACAACCTTTACCACATAAACATATTCACACACACACTTGGTTTGTTGCCATTTACTTACACAATTATATCGGGAGACTTAACTAACAATGTTCAAGGCATAATAATCACAAGGATTCACAAATAGTCCGCATAGGAAACACATACCAAATACTCGTACACCAAACAAGGTGAATTTCTAAAGGTTAAAGTTAGCCATACATACCTCAAATTCGCCCCTTAATGACACTATAAGGATCCAATACAACTAAGCAATTTCAATCTACAATACAATATTCAATAGGGTCAATATTAGTAATAAATTCCATAACTTATGCCATTTAGGCATATTATCAAACACCTTGTAGGTATAGATATTTGCACCTCATAACTATAGTATTGGTTCATACAACTATCACCATTAACCAACAATTCACTCTACCATAATTCCTAACCAATTTATAACTTCCAACAACATATATATGACCATTCATTCTTACCCAATCATCAACCTTCTTAATTAACTCATTTCACAATCTCTACAACCAACACAACCTAGGTTAGGCACTTATGGCCTTCAATCATCATCCCATGAGTTCTAATGTATCTATCATCATAAATAATCACTCTAGAGTAGTCGGAGATGATAGACATACCTCTTGTAGTAAGAATTTTTAGAATCCCCACTTGTGATGTTCTTGATAAATTCAAGGATTTGAATGGAAATATATGGATTTTCAAGATCAATCCTTGTTATTATATGTCTTTAGGAGTAGTAATCAACTCAAAACACTTCAAAAAATCTCACCTAGGATCATAGAAATGAAGAGTGGGATGGATTCCTCTTGAGAGAGCAAGCCCTTGCTCCAAAACTGACTTGGGAACGCTCTAGACCCGGTCTTGGGGTATTTAGAAGCCTTACACTAGCATGGTCGTGCACCTGGGCATGCTAAAGTAGCGCGACGAAGGCAGAATACTTTGCCATATACTCGTCCACTAGCGCGATCGCACACCTGGGCGCGCTAGTCACACATGCCCAGCAAAATGGTCATAACTTTCTGTATACACCTCCAAATGGCGAACGGTCTGTTGCGTTAGAAACTAGACTCAATGGAATTTAATTTGATAGGATGTGCGTCACACAACTCCTTATATAAATAGAGATATGATCATCCAAAGTGATGTCTTGTGCGTACTCATTTATAACTTTATATGAAATTTTCCAACTTGGGTTTGACTTAGGCCTGTCCTTAGACCCCAATTCACTTATAATAAGACTTATACACTTATTACCATATCCAATTGATATTCATTATATTATTAATCCTCATCTTCACACAAAATAAAATAATTAACCTACCTTGCCATCTCAAAATCCTAAATTACTTAGCAAATATTTTCCGGGGTTTTACACCATGAAGCCTGTAGCACTTACCCAGTGTGTGGCTACGCTTCTTGCCATACTTTCCAGATAGAGAGGATGCAACCTTTTTTGAATCAAAATTGAACCTTTGACTATAAGACCCCGAGTTAGATTGTTGGTCCAAAATTTTGGATGAATGATTTAAAGTAGGAAAAAAAGATACTGAGTCACTGGAAAATCCAAAAGCTGAAGGTTGATTCTCTTTTTGACTTTCATCATGCTGAAGTAGGGAATAAGCCTTACTAATAGAAGGGAGAGGAGACATCAACATGATGATGCTCTTGACTGTGGAATATAATTTGTTTAGCCCACAGAGAAATTGAAAAAGATGATGATCTTCAATGAATTTGGGTAGAGCTCCACAGGAACCCAGCATAAACAGAAATTAACTCATCCCAGAGGGGCCTCACCTTAGTGAAATAGGTGGTAATATCATAAGAACCTTATGAGGTAGAGCCAATTTCTCTTTGTATTAAAATGTATTTAGATCCATTCTACTGGCCAAACCTTTTATTAATATCTCTACAAACATCCTTAGCAGTAGTGAGACACATAACACTTACTGTTATCTTCCTTGTCAATGAATTGATAATCTAAACTTTTACCATATTATTGCATCGTTCACCATAGGAGTAATAGGGAGATTCATGTGGAGTCTGAGGGCTTTTCCAGTGATTAGGCCTAATTTTTTCTTAGTTGACAAGGAATTCAATATACTACTATGCTAGTGAACAAAACCAGTTCCATTAAAATAAATAGCAACCAGCTGACAACCAGGACTATTGGACAAATGTACATATAAAGCATGAGATGAATCTAAAGTTGACTCAACAAAACCATCACTAACAGATGGAGGACTCCCTATGACTATATGAAATACCTACAAAGTTCAAGAAAATTACAATACCATATGAAAGTTATCAAGAAAAAACGAGAACCACAGCACAAAAATCAAATATTCCCACAAACTTTAGACAAACACTTCATTTCGTGTGCAGATGGAAGGAACGAATTTTACCCATCTTCTTCATATACCTGGAGAAGTTAAGGCCTTGTAAGTGTAGAATTAGATGAAAATACGAAAGAACCCTAGACTCAAATCAGTCGAATCCCATAGGACCAAACACAAAATGTCAAAACTCCAATAACAGGTTCTAATATACAAAAGTTGTGCAACAGGATGGATCGGATGTCACCTCTGATATCATGTGAGATTTTGTGATACACATCAATCTATCGAGTTTGAGATTTTGAAAAAGAACCCTAGATCGGGTATTGAAGAGAGAAGTGATAAGAAAATAAAAAACTTTTATTTCAGAAATTGAGTATCTTCTTTTCTTTCTAATTCTAGAGAATTCTCATATACTTGGGTCGGGTATCATACACTTAGCTCACTTATTTGTTTACATTTTAATGAGCTAAAAAATAAAACTAAGACTAAAACTAGACTGCTTTCAATCATTGGGCCTCGTCTGCTTCTGACTCATTTTTTTCTTTTCTTTTTTCTATTTTGGCGGACAAAATTGGTCACAACTGAATTTCTGAGCTCAGGCCATTACTGTTGGCATCCTAGTATCAGTTGGTCATGAGTGACACTTCTAACAGGTCCCAAGCCACACCACTCGTGACACTTTATCAATCTATCACTCTAAGTTATAGTCTCAAGCGTTGATCAACTTGCTTTAAAAGTAATTATTATAGATTGAAGATAAGATTTTAATTCAAAAATAAACTATGAGATGAAGAGAAATATTCATCCTACAAATCTATTATCAATACTCGGTTGTGATTAATGAGGAATTCAATTGGTTCACATACGATATACTTAACTTCTTCGTTACAGCGGGGTTTTTTACCCGGTTGACAAACTAAAGCCGAGGGTTGATGAATAATGCATTTTTACGCCTAGGAATGAGGTACTATTCATTAGCCACGAGTAGGAGGATAAATGTCAACTCACGTTTACAAATTAGAAATAGTAGTTGCGACTTGTCAGGCCTTTCTTTTGTTTAGTAAAAAAATATGGCTTCTATAGTTTTCTGAGCTAGGAATGCGTCGGTATCCCCACCTCCCGCTCTTGGTTGATGAACAATGTATTTTCACGCCTTGGAATGAGGTACTATTCATTATCCATGAGAGGGAGGATAAATGTCAACTCACATTTACAAATAAGAAATAGTAGTTGCGACTTGTCAGGCTTTTTTTTGTTTAATAAAAAAATGTGCCTTCTATAGTTTTCTGAGTTAGGAATGTGCCGGCATCCCCACCTTGCGCTCTTGGTCAAAGTAAAAGCATAGTACTATATGAGTTATAACATTATAACTAAATACACTACTGAAAAAATGGCCAATTTCCGACCGAAATTTGCGACGGAAAATAGTAATCGGAAATTTCCGATGGAATCGGTCGGAATATTCATAAGAATATATTTTTCAATTTTTAATAATACTTATGACTAGTATTCCGTCTATGTCTTCCGTAAATTTTGGCGGAAAATTCCGCGTTATTTTTAGCGACCAATTCGGTCGAAAATAAATAAAAAAGAAATAATAAAAAAATAGCGACCGATTCGGTCGGAAATATTTAGTAAAACGAGGTTGACTGCTTTTGACAAAATTATCAACCGAATCGGTCGGAGAGTATTTTAAAAAAAACCATCAGTGACTTCGTTTCTTTTCCTTTTCCTCTTTTCTTCCTTCTCTCTTCTCTCTCTCACTTAAACTTTTCCCCACCTAAACCCGCCGCTTCTATCATCGACCCGCACTCGCCGACGCAGCTGCAAGTCCGTCGAGATCCTCCACTACCAGGTAAGTTTACCCTACCCAAACTCTCCACTGCGTACATATTATTCCTCCTGTCTAGACGAATTTTATACTGTAAAAGGCATTAAGCCTTTTCTGGAACAACTCTGTGATCATCTTTTCTCTTTGGTAATTGGATTATTGGAATTGTCTGAGAGAAGGGGTGAATTAAAGTGGGGAGTCAGAAAATAAGTAGGTAGAAATCTTTGTTTAATTAGTGTAGGAGATAGTGGATTCCTAGGAATATATGGTTGGAAATTTTACGGCATAGTCCATGTAGCTACTAATTTCATAGTCCCAAAGATAGAAGGAAATATTCATAATTTTAACTTTCCAATTGCCTTTATCAAAATATAGGATGAGACTAATTAGGGCAAATTACCATTGAATTTTTTTTATATTTTATAATTTGAGTGATTGATAAATGATATTCTAGTATCTACTATTTTATTTTGTACTTTAACTTCAAATACTATTTTTTTACTTCAACCAAATATTATACAAACGCCTATTGTCCAAGATGACACAGTTACTGTTTCTTGCTTTACAAGTCAAAAGATAATAAAGCATAAATGTAGGAAAAACAGATGTGCCAATCCTAATGAGAAAGTTTAATAATGTTTGACTTGATCATTGCTTTAATTTTACTCCATGACCCATAATATATTGCACACTTGGATTTCTTGGATGCAGAATATTTTCTTGGGCTTCCAAGGGACATGGTCTTGATGTAATGGCACCATATTTGACCAAAGGATGTCCAAATAATTAGCAAAAAAATAAAAATAAACAAATCATGGGTCACCATTCTTCTATTTTTCTTAATTAATATTACTATCTGCTAATTGTGGGCATAAGATACAAGTATGTGTATATATATATATATATATATATAAAACTTTTAATTCAATAAAAAGGAGCTACAATAAAGAAGCTAGTTTTATTGAAAAATCAAGTGTAAACTAATTAAGCCATATTAGAATATTTGTAATATTTGCAAGTAACTGAATACCAAAATACTGTGAGTATTATCATTGTTGAACTTGTTATTACGTTTTTTATTTAGAGAGTCATATGTTTTGATTTATAAAGAAAACAGACTCAAAATAGATGTAGAAGATGTAGTAAACCAGTTTAAATAAATCAAATTATATTAAATATCTCATTTATAGATTTCTATTTGTGTAGATGAAATTTGTGCATCCTAGATGGATGTATAATATGAATCATCCTAATCGTGCGGAGTTGAGGGATGAATTTATTGAAAGGATTGCTGAAGTTATTGCTAAGGCTCAAACACTTGATGATTTTATTATTGGAGGAGGGATTAGGAGTCCTTGTGTGAAATGTAAATGTGTTAAGTTATTTAAATCAGACGAAGTTATAGTCCATCTCTACAAGAAAGGGTTTGTAGAAAATTATTATATATAGACTGCTCACGGGGAGAATCATGCTAGTTTAGATGATGCTAAATTTCATAATTCTTTTGGTGGTGAGTGTAGCCCCATTGCGAAGCATAATGCTAAAAATTATCGGTACAGTGAAATGATGAGGGATGCTTTTGGGACGTTTCCTGGGGTTTAATCCGAACCAAATGATGAGGCTAAGTATTTCTATGAACAGTTACTAGAAGCTAGTCGTCCATTGTATGAAGGTTCGGTGCATTCCAAGTTGTCTGTTGTGGTTAGATTACTAAGTATTAAATCGGATAGTTTTATTTCCCAAGCGGGCATGGATTCTATGATTGTGCTTACGAATGAACTTAATCCCAGTAACATTGACTTACCAAAAGATTTCTACACTGCTTAAAAATTAGTTTCTAAGTTGGGTCTTTCATCAGAGAAAATTGATTGTTGTGAGAAAGGTTGCATGTTATTCTATATGGATGACTGATGTTCTAAATGTCAATACCACACAAGAGGGGGGTGATTTGTGTGGTACCCAATTTTTATTCTAGAAGAACCTGGTTTTTCTAAGTGTTCTAACTACTACTGTTTGCGGAATAATAAGTACATAAAATAAAGAACACGGAGATTTTTACATGGAAAACACCTAGCTCAAAAGGTGAAAAAATTACGACCTACTACTCGGTAGGATTTTTTTAAACTTCCACTAAAATCATTGAGCCCAAACAGCATTTACAAAATCTCTTTGTAAACCTAAGGATTAACTATAATCCCGTTATGGCACACAACCTCAACTGTTGCGACAACTCCAAGTTAGCAATAACTTAAACACTCTAAGTACCAAATACAATTGCTTCTATGAAAGCGGATAGTACAACTTTAAAATACCTACTATAATTGAACTAGAATAAAAGAAAGACACAATGGGTCTGGTTCTTCTATCTTATTCAACTAGCTTCAGGAGTGCACACTCAAATCTCACATAAATTGCTTGCAAAATCGCCTTTCTCTTTTGCTCTCAATTTAGTTTAACTTCTACGTCTGTCCAATTCCTGTAAAAGAGAACAATCACTGTCATTTAATAGGTTAGTAATCAGAGTTTGATTGGGACTCAATTTCGGATCTTCTATCATAGTTGAGTCCTTGAAGATCTCAAACTCCAACACTATCTTTATCCTGGATTGTGTTCTCTTCATATAAGGAGACTTTCTCCCCTTATCCAATATGCAACCTTTTCGATCAGATCAAGAGATATTGCTGCTTGATCAGTATGACTTATCTCCTTCACATGTATAGGTTGATCATGACAGTGCTTCACAAGATGGACCTGGTCCATGACTGAGTTCAGTTGTCATTCTTCAAAACTTCACCTGTTCTTAGGCCAAAATATTTTTCCTTTTTGATGATGACAAACTCTGTTCTTTTTACTGATCAAGGGACCTGTAAGAACTCAGCTTAACTATCAACACTAAACTTAAAAATTCAATTATCATCAAGGATCGGGTTAATTAGGTTATAAACATCACTTATTTTAGAATAATGTGTAAAGCACAATATCTCTTCCCTTTTTGGCATCATCAAAAATTTACATGTACAATGTGAATCCCAGATTTTAATAAGTACTCATGGCCACTAGGGCACTGCAAGTGCAATGATGGTGCAATTATCAGTAATCAAACAAAAATATTTAAACTATCAAGGTCAAAATAATCATTGAATCAAGAGAAAACAACATTTTTTATTGATAGAGATATGTTACTACCAACAATCCACAAAAAGAAAGAAAAACATTCACACCATGAGAAAAAAAAACAAAACAAAATTACTAATCTGGGTCACTCGGGGTACTAGACAAGTTCAGGAGACAAAGTCTAGGAGTCCTAAGGCTTGGAGGAACTGGAGGGTTGAAATTGTAGAAGATTCAGCATATTCTGAAGAACTCCATCATTCTTCTCCTTTTCTTTGGCAAGCTCAATTCTGAGACCATCCCTCTCAGTTTCCGCTTCAACCACACGAGCCTTGAGCCTAGCAATTTCAGCATTCTTAGTTGCACATTCCTAAACCAGTGTCTTAACTTTGCTGTTGATGGGTATCCTCAGAGATGAACCAGGTTCAACTGGGATGGCATTGACTAGATAGTCACAGGCAGGACACGTTTTGATGCCAATGTGTTCCTTGCTCGGGCCATTTCCTATTTCTTCAGAGGCACATTTAGCCTGTCCAGAACTGTGATCAGTATGAAGCCATATGGAGTAGTATGAGCCTTGGAGCCATTTATGACCCTGTCTAGCAATTTGACAATGAAGGCAGGCCAGTTGATTTGCTTTCCTTTCTCCAGGCACTCCATAGGAACCAGATCCATGTAGTTAGCATTGTGCCTTCTCTCCTGTCACAGCAATAAGCAATTGTTGACAAACTCAAACACAACCTTGTGCTCAGGCCTCATCTCACTTTTCTGCACAGCCCTGGCTTCATTAACTTCCTTCGAATCACAGAACCTCTTGGTGATTTCAAAGGCAGTAGGGAGGGAGTCTAGGCATGGCCACTTTTGCCTAGTATATCATCAAACCCTTCAGAAAGTATGTCCAAAACTTCTCCTAGTTTCTCTACACTAAACTGCACTGGAACTCCCTTCACCAGACTACTAACAACTCCATCCTTAATAGCAGCATTTGCCATAAATTCAATCAGCTCATTTCTAGCTAGCCTACCGTCCATCTGAAGGACCATTTCCTTCCATCCCTGAGCAGCTAAAGAATCTACCAATCTCATCATCCCTGGTTCCACCAGGTCCTTCAACAATCTACCATTTCAAGTCTTCCTTCTGCCAAAGATGGCAAGCTTGTGCTATTCCTTTTCTGAATCATTCTCTTCTTCTTCTCCACTCTATTAATCCTCATTTGAATCTTTTGTTTGTTTAGGTTTCACTACAGATCTTGTACTCTTGGCTAGTGTGGGTTCAGCAGCCACAGGCACAGAAGAAGACTTCTTGGAGGAAGTCTTGGGCTTTTTAGGCTTGGGTGTAAGAACCTCCACTGTTGTACCCCTTTCTTGATGGACTAGTTCCATCTCTTCTTGCTCAACAACATCTGAGGATTCTGTAATCTTTCCCTTTCCCTTGTCCATTTTCTTTTTCTTACTTTCTTCTAAGGCTTTTTGTAGATCATCTTCACTCAGTTTTATCCTGCTTCTTGTGGCTCTACCCCTAGGCATTGAAGAGGCAGTAGGTGTAGGGGATGAATCTTTTCTTTTCTTGGAAGGCTTGGGAACATTTGGGTCTTTTGTTGTGAAAGTTCTGCATTTCTTTGGGTCATAGGTTGCCCCATACTTTTTCAGTAGATCAGTCAAGTCTCTTTAGTAGATGAAACAGGTTCATCTCTTTGTTTGCTCCGATGAATCAACCCTTCAGCAGCTTCCCTCGAACCACTTCCCCTTGACTTCAGGCCACTCTCTTCTAACCTCTCTTGTACAACCCCACATATAGCAAGAACTGCTCCCTTCCCATTTCCCCTCTCTTCACCACATGCACCTGCTCTCTTTTTTTCTTTTTCAGAATTCTTTTTACCTCCACTTCTACTCAACTCAGGCAACTTAACATCCCTAATGGGTCCAACCAGAACAAACCTGGTCTCTAACTTTTCAATCATAGATGAACTTACCTCAGTAGGGAATTCTTTAGTCTTCCTAGAGTCAGAAGACCCATGTCCTTCCCCCTCAGTCTCTGATTGATAGGATTCAAACTTAGAGCTGGAGTCAGAATTCTTAGCTGGGCTTTCTTTCACTTAGCTTGCTTTCAGCCTTTCATTTAAAGCCTTCCTCAGAGCCCCAGATGCTACAGTCTTTCGAGCAAGCATTTTTTGCCTTCGTAGCCTAGGTTTTGGAGATGCACTGGGTGGAGTAGATGAGGATGAATTTGAGGGAGATGGTGGTGGAGGAGTTCCATGATGGTCTTGTTGATTAGACATGATTGTTGGTTTCTTGAGAAAATTTGGGAATTTTGGAGAAAAGGGCAATTGGAAGTGAAGAAGAGATTTTTGACGGTTTTGGAATTATAATGAAGGCTGGAGAGGTGGTGTGAATTTAAAGATAATTAGATATTTAATCAGTAACGGTAGCTTGTTGCAGGGGTCAAATAAAAGTGTAATCAAACTGAAATTCCAGAATTTAAATAATTGATTTGGCTTCCCTAGATATTAGGCAAAAATTACGGTTTAGAGTTCTAGATGGACGAAACTGGTTAAATGCTAACGAATATAATTTTCTCAGAATTTGAGAAGTATAGGATTTCTGCTCAAGATTGAATTATTAATATTTCTAATTATGCAGAGTATAGAAAACATACCTGATCTTTCATATGAACTCATACTGATGAACCAGGTTCTTCATTTAGAACTCTCTTGAACATGCCTCAAATGCCATAATAGAGAAAATTTTGTGAGAGATTGGTGAGTCATATAAACACATGTCACAGGAGTATACTAACTAAAGTATGAAGCTGAGTAAGAATTAATCTAGATATTTACACATATTTAGAATTCCTAGCCAATTTTTTTTTCATTTTCCTTTTTTTTTTTCATTTTGCATTCTGAGCTAGGCCTATTGGGTGATCTTAATCATCCCTAATTCCAACGTGTTCCTCTCAAAGTTTTCTCTACTCAGTATTTTAGTGAAGATGTTAGCAATTTGTTTATCAGTAGCACAAAATTCTATGGAGATCAATCTTTTCTCATAGTTATCTCTCAAGAAGTGGTGTTTAACATCTATGTACTTAGTCCTTTTATGATGAACAGGGTTCTTTGTCATACTTATAGCACTAGTGTTATCACAAAATATAGGAATGCAGCCAACTTCAATTCCAAAGTCTACCAACTATTGTTTGATCCATAATAATTGAGCACGACAAGATGCAGCAACAACATATCCAGCTTCAGCAGTAGATAAGGCCACTGGATTTTGCTTCTTAGTAGCCCATGACACAAGACATGAACCAAGGAAGTGTGACATACCTGAGGTGCTCTTCCTATCCACTAGGAAACCTGCATAATCAGTATCAGCATATCCTACTAGATTGAAATTAGTACCTTTGAGGTACCAAATACACAGATCAGTGGTGCCTTTTAGATATCTTAGTATCCTCTTGATAGCAGTCAAGTGAGACTCTTTTGGATTGGCCTAAAAATGAGCACAAATTCCTACTTTGAAGACAATGTCAGGTCAGTTGGCAATAAGATATAAGAGTGAACCAATCATACCCCTATACAACTTTTGATCAGCTGATGAACTAAATTCATCAATGTCTAATTTAGTGGCAGTTGCAATGGGTGTGTCTATTTCTTTTGACTCTTCCATTTTAAACTTTATGATAAGATCTTTTGCATACTTCTGCTGATGGATCATGGTTCTATTAGGACATTGTTTGATCTGCAAGCCTAAGAAGAAGTTAAGCTCACCCATCATACTCATTTCAAACTCACTCCCCATTAGTTTTGCAAAGTCCTTACTTAGCTTATCAGTGGTGGCCCCAAAGATTATTTCATCAATATATATTTGTACCACAAGGAGATCCTTAACTTTTTCCCTTAAGAATAAGGTACTGTCAATTTTACCTCGTTTGTAACCATGATCAAGCAGAAATTTTGATAGTCGTTCATACCATGCTCTTGGGGCCAGCTTGAGTCCATAGAGAGCCTTGTCTAACTTGTACACATGCTCAGGACATTCCTTTCTCTCAAACCCTGGAGGTTGTTTCACAAACACTTCTTCTTTCAGGTAGCCATTCAGGAAGGTACTTTTGACATCCATCTGATGAAGAGTGAATTCCATGTATGCTACAAAGGATATGAGGAGTCTGATTGCCTCTGGTCTTGCAACTGGAGCAAAATTCTCATCATAATATATGAACGTCTCTTGGCTATAACCTTGGACCACCAGTCTTGCCTTGTTTCTTGTAACTGTTCCATCTTCATCAAGTTTGTTTCTGAAGACCCATTTTGTACCAATACCTGATCTGTCCTTTTGTCTTGGAACTAGATGCCAAACTTGACTTCTCTTAAACTGATTGAGTTCATCTTGCATTGCATTCGCCCAATCTGTATCCTGTAAAGCATCAACAATATTTTTAGGTTCAATAAGAGATAAAAATGCATCAAAAGCACACAGATTCTTTAATTGTGGTCTAGTTTTGACTCCAGACGTTGGATCAGTGATAATGTTCTCGACATGATAAGAACTTTGATACTTGTGAGGTTTCACAACCAACTGGTTTCCGCTAGATGTTTCTTCCATTTTCTGTTGCTGAGGAACAGGGTCATGAACAGGTTCTTTTAGGGGGTTTATTTTAGTTCCTCTTTGATTAGTTCCCCCTGTCAAGTTGCCCTGAATGGAACAACCTATTCAATCACCTGTTCCTTCTTTTGGTGCCACTTTGATTTGTGCTGAGGCTTCAGTCAAATCATGTACCAACCCACTTCATCTTCATGTTCCTATCTCTCATAAATAATGTTAATTTCATCAAATACTATATGTACACTTTCTTCTATACATAAAGTTCTTTTATTGAACACTTTATATGCTTTGCTATGTAAAGCATATCCCAAGAATACTCCCTCATCACTTATGGGATCAAACTTACCTAGGGAGTCTTTTCCATTATTGTGCACAAAGCACTTGCATCCAAATGCCCTAAGATGGGATATATTTGGTTTTCTCCCTTTAACTCATAGGGAGTCTTCTCTACAAGAGGTCTAGTCATGCATATATTGATAATGTAACATGCAGTGTTTACAACCTCTGCCTAGAAGCTATAGGGCAGTTTACTAGAAAGAAGCATAGTCCTAGCCATGTCTTCAAGAGTCCTTTCTTTCTTTCAACTACTCCATTTTGTTGAGGAGTCTCTAGTGTCAGAGAAGTTATGATCTATACCATTTTCATCACACAATTCAGCAAACTTAGCATTTTCAAATTCAGTTCCATGATCAGACCTAATGGATGAAAGTTGATTTCCTAATTGTTTCTGAATTTTTCTAACAAAGGCAGTAAACATGTCAAATTCTTCATCTTTAGATATTAGAAATAGTACCCAGGTAAATCTAGAATAATCATCAACAAGTACCATTACATATTTCTTTTCACCTCTACTCATGGTTCTCATTGGACCACAAAGATCCATATAGACCAGTTCAAACGACTTGGTTGTGCTTACTAATTTCTTGATTTTGAAGATGATCTTACATGCTTCCCCCTTGCACAAGCTTCATAAAATTTGTCTTCCTTGAACTTGATATTAGGTAACTCTATCACCAAGTCCTTAGAGACTAATTTGTTTAGTTGATTCAGACTGGCATGACCAAGTCTTTTGTGCCACAGAGGGGATCATTATCCAGCACGCTTAGGCAGGTTAGTTCATTTTCTGAGAGAGTAGACAAATCTACAATGTAAATATTGTTAACTCTTTTTCCCTGTAAAACAATCTTGTCAGTTGTAAGGTTAATTACAAAGCATTTAGTAGAGGTGAATACTACAAGGTTACCTCTGTCATACAGTTGTGACACACTGATCAGGCTGTATTTCAAGCCATCTATCAAGTAGACATTCTCAATGGAGTGAGAGTCTGTCTTACCTACCATTCCAAACCCAATAATCTCACCTTTCTTCCCATTTCCAAAGGAGACATTACCTCCTTTTAAGTGGTCAACTGAAAGAAACTGGTTCTTGCTTCCAGTCATATGTTTTGAGCAGCCACTATCCATGTACCATATTAGGCTACTTCCCTTCACTTGGACCCGCAAAAATAAATCAGGGGTTAGTCTTAGGAACCCAAACTAGTTTGGGTCCCTTTCTATAGGCAAAGGGATAAATCAGATTCCTTCTATCCCACCCAGGCAGCCTATTTTTTTCTTGAACAAAAGATTTGTTCTTTTGACTGGCCTTTTCTTTTGCATTACATTCATTTTTGTAATGGCCTGCCTTGCCATAATGTGTGCAGATTTTGTTCTCAGGAAGAGTGAGGTACTTGCTTTTAGGATCCCACTTAGGCATTCGAGTCCCATAACCAAGTCCCCATTTGTTGCTACTATGATGTTCTTGTAGCCAGGAGCGTGCATCAGAAGCCTTGTTCCATTTGCAAGTTCTATCTAGTTCATGTTTTACCTTCCCTAGATTTTCTTTTAATACTCTTATCTGCTCATCCTTCCTGTTCAACTCATCCTTCATTTTTCCTAAGTTTTCTTCTAGGGTGAGATGTGTGTTATCAGCTTTCTTCTTTCCCGTTCCTAATTTCAGTTTTAAGTTCTTAGACCTAAGTTCTAGGACACTGGCGTCAAGTTTAAGAACTTTGTTCTTGAACTCAGTATTTTTACTTTCACTCTCATTAGCCCTATACTCTAGATTTCTGTACTTGGCTTTTAGGATCACACATTCCCTAGACAGCTCTTCCTTCTCATTGTTAATTATTTCAGACTCATCAATGAAGTCTAGCAGTAGCTCAGACAACCTTTCTTTTGACAAGAATTTAATCTTGTCTTTAAGATGAAGAATACTTACCTCTTGTTTATCATCTGATTCTCCGATGGCCATAAGTACTTGTTCATCTCCAGCTCCATCTTCTGATTCCTCATCTGATGTTTCTCCCCAGGCAGCAACCATAGACTTTGTTGATCCTTTGTTCCTTTTAGGTTGAAATTGTTCCTTAGTTCAGCCCTTTCCTTCTTCCACTCAATATCTCATTAAGGATAATTCTTGATCATGTGATCAGTCTTACCACATTTGTAGCAACCCTCATTGGTCTATTTTTCAGGAGCCCTTGGTTTGTTGAAAGTTGTAACTCTTGAAGAACCTTTTCCTCTCATCAGGTACTTTTTAAAATCTCTTGTGATCATAGCCATTTCATCATCCTCCAGATCTGAACCATCAGCAATTCTAAGAGCCAGACTTCTTTCCTTCTTGGGTGCATCCATTTTCATAGTTTTCCTTCTCAGTTCATAGGCAGTAAGGTTTCCAATTAGTTCATCCAGCTTGAGGGTAGCAATATTCTTTGATTCCTGAATAGCAGTGATTTTGCTTTCCCAAGAGACTGGCAGAACCCTTGTTAAAATCTTCTCAAATTTGTCTTCTTCAAGAATAATCCTTCCAAAATAACCTTGTATACATCTCTTGGATGGTTTCTCCTTCCTTCATGGTGAAATTCTCATATTGAGAATACAACAGTGTTCCTCTAGACTCTTCACTTGAGGTGTTCCTTCATGAGCCACTGGCAAAGTGTCCCAGATTTCCTTAGTAGTGGTACAACATTGAATTCTACTGTACTCATCTGGACCTAGTCCACACACAAGCCATTTCTTGGCCTTGGCATTCTTCTCCCACTTCTTCAGGTCTTCACCAGTGCAGTCAGCTCTTGTCTTTAGCACATCCACTTCTTCAGCATTCTTCTTTGTAGTTGCTATAGGACCATCAGTGACTATGTCACAGAGTTCATAGTCTTCTCCTATTACATGATCCCTCATCCTGTTCTTCCACCAAGAATAGTACCGACCATTGAAAATCGGAGGCCTAGTAGTCGATTGCCCTTCCCAGTTCCTAGGTGGTGCACTCATGTTGATCTTTTCCTAAGGTGTTAGCCTCTTCAAGGATAACCAACTATGATACCAATTGATGTTCTAAACAACAATACCACACTAGAGGGGGGTGTTTTGTGTGGTACCCAATTTTTGTTCTAGAAGAACCTGGTTCTTCTAGGTGTTCTAACTACTACTGTTTGCAAAATAATAAGTACATAAAATAAAGAACACAGAGATTTTTACGTGGAAAACACCTAGCTCAAAAGGTGAAAAAACCACGACCTACTACTCAACAGGATTTTCCCAAACTTTCACTAAAATCACTGAGCCAAAACAGCATTTGTAAAACCTCTTTGTAAACCTAAGAATTAAATCTAATCCCGTTGTGGCACACAGCCTCAACTATTGCGACAACTTCAAGTTAGCTATAACTTGAACACTCTAAATACCTAATACAATTGCTTCTATAAAAGTTTAAAGGTACAACTTTAAACCACCTACTACAATTGAACTAGAATAAAAGAAAGACACAATGGAACTGGTTCTTGTATCTTGTTCAAGTAGCTTCAGTAGTACACACTCAAATCTCACATTAATTGCTTGTAAAATCACCTTGCTCTTTTGCTCTCAATTTAGTTTAATTTCTGCATTTGTGCAATTCCTGTAAAAGAGAACAATCATTGTCATTTAATAGGTTAGTAATCAGAGTTTGATTGGGACTCAATTTCGGATCTTCTATCATAGTTGAGTCCTTTAAGATCTCAAACTCCTACACTATCTTTTATCCTGGATTGTATTCTCTTCATATAAGGAAACTTTCTCCCCTTATCTAATATGCAATCTTTTCTATCAGATTAGGAGATATTGCTTCTTGATCGGTATGACTTATCTCCTTCACGTGCATCTCAAATGTATAGGTTGATCATGACTGTGCTTCACAAGATCGACCTGGTCCATGACTGAGTTCAGTTGTCATTCTTCAAAACTTCACCTGTTCTTGGGCCAACAATGACGCATCTCTAGAGAACTGTAAATTTTATAATCAGCCTCATTTTAAGGAAGTCACAAATGCCAATACAAAAAAGAAAGTTCCAGTTAAGGAAGTCACAAATGCCAACGTTTGTCGCTTATCTCAATATACCGGCCAAAACGCGTCCAAACATGCTTGGTAGCTATTTTGGTGGTCCTTTTACCTTTGGTCACTAATTAGTGACCAACTTTGGTCGCTAAGGTAAAATGATCAAATGTTCACTGTAAATAAAATACCGAAGAACTTTGGTCGGTATAATATTTTAATAATATAAATTTAGCGACCAACTTTGTTCTATATATTTAAATTATAATATTTTTTAGATTATTATATATCAAAAATTAGCAACCAACATTGGTCGCTAAATTAAAATATATATTATTTAAAATATATATATATTTAACAATCTGGGTTCATAAGCGACCAACTTTGGTCGCTTATATTTAATTTTTTAATTTTTTTATACATAAGCGACCAACCTTGGTCACTAATTTTCAGGATATTTTTTTAATAATATCTGGGTTCATTAGCGACCAGCCTTGGTCGCTAATTGCCAAAATTATTTTTTTTAATGGATGGAGTCGTTGGTGAAGATGGATGTGATCCCTGTGACTTCGACATAACTGGATGGACCGCCAGTGGCTATGATACTGATGGATATAACCCAAGTGGCTGTGACACGGATGTATGTGACATGGATGGATGCGATCTATGCAATGCAGATGGCTGCGATCCACGTGGTCGTGAGGAAGCTAGACTGTATGCCGGACGTATAGTCCTATGGCCCTCTGATGAAAGACCTGGTGTCTGCATAAAGGTGTAGGGATCGTGATGCTGTGGCAGCTCAGAATGGCCCTGGGGCGGAGGATAAGTCATAGGCCTAGGCATAGGCATCTCTGAAGAGGGTGGAAAAGATGGAGTATTATCTTTTACCCTCCTATTTACCTTCCTAGCCTTTTCTCGACCCCGAGAACCGGTAGGGTCATTGTTACCTCGACCCTTTTTGGTCACCTGCATAATATAATACATATTTAGATTGAAACATATAAGAAACTAGCTATAAAACGAAAAAAAACCAACTTTTTAAAGCTCATCGACGTATTGTTCCTCGTCCGAGAATTCTTCTTCCTCACTAGTTGAGCTTCATCAATCGATTCTTCTTCCTCATTTTCTATAATTCTTACTTCATTTATATCAACTTCTTCCAATATGTGTTCAGGATGTTCCAAATCATTTTCTAAAAGTTCGTCCACTATTTGGTTAATACTGGAGATATCGTTTTGATATGCAACATCTAACACATTCTCGACTTCCACCCTACCTACAGGCTTAGTTTTTATTACAGCCCACCAATCAGACTTATTCCGCCGCAATGGATAAGGAGCATAATACACTGGCATAACATTATGTGAAATTATGAAAGGATCATAGCGATCATACTCCCTTGTATGTTTAACCTCTATTATGTTGTATTGGTTGTGTACTCTTGTATCTCTTGTTGGATTTGGGTCCAACCACTTGCATCTAAAGAGTATCAATTTCTTAAATGGCCAACATGTATATTCCAGTTCTATTATTTCTTTAAGCATACCATAATAATTAATATCTCCAACTAGGTTGTCATCACCACCTTGAACCCATACCCTGTTGTTGTTGCTATTTTTATTTTTAGATCAATCCTCTATATGGAACTTATAACTATTCACTACGTACTTAGACATTGTTGTGACCTCAAGCCCAGGTCCCCAAGATATATCTTTCAAAAAAATTTACACCATTATTTTGATTATTTATCTACATAATGTTAAAAAAATTCATAAGTTAGAATAACTTACAAACATTGTTTACCTACATAGAGTTAGAACATTATCAGCATAAGCTTACAAATTGTTTGAACAACGTATCATATCTCGAATATTCAGCATCATGACCAAATTGACCCACGAAGTGAATGTGACATATCAAATATCTTTAGTAGTTGCATTGAGATGTAATCAGAGTAAATTATATAATTTTATAACTACTAAATCAATACTACTTGAGAAATGGAACAACTTCGTGACAATTTAGCAACACATGAAGTGTAGCTGACTTGTACTCCATATTACTCAAACTTCTCTTTCTAACATCCTTAAAACATCGGCCTGGTTGATTGAATATGGACATAGGTGGATATAATGGATCATTCACACTTTTGACTGTATTCCTATTGGGCCTATTCCTAGCACGTGGCACATTACTCTCAAAATAATAAGAACAAAAATGAGCAGTTTCCTTTGAAAGATAAGCTTCGCATATAGATACTTCAATCATATTCCCCTGCTTAACAAATTGTTTGCATTTGCCAATTATCCTACATAATTTCAGGTTAGCCAAGAACATTCAAATAAAACAAAAAATTATATCAAATTTATAATATTACCTCTCAAAGGGATACATCCTCTGTATTGAACAGGCCCTCCAAGTCGTGCCTCGTGTACAATGTCGATTGGAAGGTGTTCCATCACATAAAAACAAACACATGGAAATATCTTTTCCATCTTAGTAGAAGTTATACGAATGTTCTGATCCATCCGGAGCAGGTTTTCTTCCCTTAATATGGAAGAACACAAGTCTTTGAAAAACAAACTAATCTCTGTGATGGGTTTCCAGATTCTTTCAGGCAAACCACAAAATGCAATATGCACTAAGGTCTCCATGAAAATATGACAGTCATGAATTTTCAAATGGCTCAACTTCCCTACCTCCATATCAGCTTTTTTTTCCAAGATTCAACGCATAACCCTTAGGCATCTTCAAGTTCGTTACCCAATCATAAATTTACCGTCTTTCCTCCAAAGTGAATGTGTAACTTGCTTTGGATTGGAACACCTTACCATTGTTTGCTGTCTGTAAGTATAATTAAGGTCGCCTGCAATATTCTTGTAAGTCCATTGTAGCCTTCGGGTTATCCTTCGTCTTACATTTAACATCCATCATTGTGTTGAACAAATTATCAAAATAATTCTTCTCAATATGCATGATATCAAGGTTGTGACGGTGAAGATTATCCTTCCAATAAGGAAACTCCCAAAATATACTTTGTTCCATCCAATTATGAGTAACCACATCCGGGGAATCTATAAGGTGGAGCTTCGGTAACTTTACTGAAGTTCTAGACCCTCTCTTAAATTTCCTCACCTGAAAGTATTGGAGGTGGAGAATCATATTCCATTTTATTCTTTTTGAATGCATTTTTCATCCTTCTAAACTTATGATTAGGAGGCAAGAATTGACGATCACAATCAAACCATGACTGCTTTCGGCCATGTTTCAAAGTGAACGCTTTACTATATTCCATGCAGTAAGGACAAGCTAGCTTCCCAGTAGTCATCCACCCAGACAACATTCCATACGCAGGAAAATCGTTAATTGTCCATATTAAATTAGTACACAAATTTAAATTCTGCTTGGTTGATATGTCATATGTTTCAACACCATTGTACCACAATTATTTTATCTCATCAATCAAAGGTTGCAAATATACATCAATCAAATTTTTTGAATTATGTAGACTGGGGATAATACAATTTAAGAATATTATATATGGACTAGTTATGCACAACTCGGGTGGTAGATTATAAGGTATAAGAAAGACAGGCCATCGTGAATATGGTGTCGTAGATACAAAAAAAGGCTTGAAGCCATCCGCACAGAGACCTAACCGAATGTTCCTTGGTTCACTAGCAAAATCTGGATATGTCATATCAAAGTGCTTCCAAACTTCTCTATCTGAAGAATGCCACATAACACCAGGTGGTCTTCTATTTTCAAAGTGTCATCTCATATGAGGAGCAAAACTCATCAACACATATAACCTCTTTAACCTAGGTATAAAAGGTAAATAATGCATCAACTTGATAGCGACCATATTCCCTCTAGAAAGCTTCTTGAAATAAGGTTTTTCGCAAAATGAACAACTATTTAAAGTTGCATCATCATTATAATATAACATGAAACCATCTTCACAACAATCAATTATCATTGACGAAAGTCCTAACTTAGAAACTAATCCCTTTGCCTTATAGAAATCACCAGTTAATTTGATATTAGGGTCAACTAGTTCACTCATAAGGTCAATGAAAGAGTCCATGGCTGCTTGAAAAAAATTCCAGTCAGATTTGCTACTTAGTAATCTAACTGCAATAGATAGCTCAAAGTGCGGAATTCCTTTACGTAGTGGACGACTAGCTTCCTCTAACTGTTCATAAAAACATTATGCGTCATCATTAAGAGTTTGTTCAACATTTCCATTGGGCTCACCCCCTAAGTGCATCCCAAAAGCATCTGCAACGATATCATGAATTCTAGAATTATGATTTGTATTCTCCACCGACCTACTACTTTAACCCACAACCATGTTATGAAATATTCCATGGCTACCATCGATCTCTCCATGATTAGTCCACACAAAGTAATTCGCTATAAACCCCTTCCCATAAAGATGAAACTTAACTTCCTCCAATTTTTCAAACTTCATACAGTCGTACCTAACACAAGAGCACCTAATTACTCCTTCATTTTGGTATGGTATAAGTGACATTGCATGTCTAATAAAATCATCAACCCCTTCTACAAAATCCTCCTGCAATCCCCACCGATTAAGATAATTCCTATTGTACATCCAAGTACGATGTTTCATCTATACAAATAAAATAAGAATAAATTAATTTAGTTAATTCATATCCTAATCTTTTTTTTAGTTAATTAATTTCATATCCTAAATTTTTAATTTACAAACTAAAAGTTCAATTTATAAACTAAAAGTCCAATTCATAAACTAAAATTCCAATACATAAACTAAAAGTCCAATTCATATCCTAAAAGTTCAATTCATATCCTAAAATTTCAATTTATAAACTAAAAGTTCAATTCATTTCCAAAAAGTTCAATTCATAAATTAAAAGTTCAAATTACATCCTAAAATTATAATTTATAAACTACAACTCCAATTCATAAACGAAAATTCCAATACATAAACTAAAAGTCCAATTCATATCTTAAAAGTTCAATTCATATCCTAAAATTTCAATTTATAAACTAAAAGTTCAATTCATATCCAAAAATTTCAATTCATAAATTAAAAGTTCAAATCATATCCTAAAATTACAATTTATAAACTACAAATCTAATTCATAAACTAAAATTCCAATACATAAACTAAAAGTCCAATTCATATCCCAAAAGTTCAATTCGTATCCTAAAATTTCAATTAATAAACTAAAAGCTCAATTCATATCCAGAAAGTTCAATTCATAAATTAAAAGTTCAAATCATATCCTAAAATTATAATTTATAAACGACAAGTCCAATTCATAAACTAAAATTCCAATGCATAAACTAAAAGTCCAATTCATATCCTAAAAGTTCAATTCATAAACTAAAAGTCCAATTCATATCCTAAAATACTCAATTTATAAACTAAAAGTTTAATTCATAAACTAAAAGCCTAATTCATATCCTAAAGGTTCAATTCATATCTTAAACCATAGATTCTAACTAAACTATCAAGACAATACAAAGTATAATTCAAATCAAACTAAACTAAATTCAACACTAATTAAACTAATTATTTAATAAAATTAATTAACAAAACTAATTAAAATAAGGCCGAAACCTTAATCCTCAATAAAATACAATGTTCAAAGAATTGAAACACTAATTGAAACAATAAACTACAATATTGAAATAATTGAAACAAAACTAGAAATAACAAAGATTCAAGGTTATAATTCAAACCTAGGTTTTTTTTAGGTGGAGAAGGAGAGAGGGGGAGGGGGCGGCTGTAACGACCCAACTAGTTGCTTTGTTTTTTAGAATCCCGTCCCCCTAAATAAAATTTTCCACCCTTGCTTTAACTGATTTACGACTTGCGGGGATGGTTAGTTCGGGATTTGGAAGAGTTTAGGTTGAAATAGGCTCATTTGATTCCTTAAAATTTTCTTAAAAGGCCAAGCCTGACTTTGGTCAATATTTTTAGCAAACGAACCCGGATTTGTGTTTTGACGGTCCTGAAGAGTTTGTAGAAAAATATGGGACCTATGCGTATGCCCGGAATCGAATTCCGAGGTCCCTAGCCCAAGTAATGAATATTTATTAGAACTTGTTAAACTGAAATTCTAAGGATTTAAAGAAAATAAATAATTATTGACCACGTTGGTATCGGGCTTGTATGTTTGTTTCAGAGCCCGGTACATGTCTAATATAACATTTAAGACTTGCCCGCAAAATTTGGTGTCAATACGAGTAGTTTAAGTGTGTTTCGGCTCGTTAGAAGTGAATTAAGAACTTGAAGTTCATAAGTTTGATCCAATTGGTTTTCGGGGGTGATTCTTATATTTAGCATTTTTCGGGCGTTCTGACGGTCTGAGCAAGTCCGTTTCATGATTTCAAACCTGTCGGTATGTTCGGACGGGGCTCGGGAACCTCGAGCGTCAGTCGGACAAGACTCGAGTAAAGTTTGAAATTTTCAAAAGGCTGAAGCTACAGCTATCTATCATAACAGAACCTGTGGTTGGCCAGCCGCAGGTAAGAGACCGTAGAAACGGTCGTCCTCTCATAGATGCGGCTCAGGGCTGGCCAGGCCAAAACCACAGAAGCGGTGCCAGTTCATTGGGTCAATTCTGCAGAAGCGGCCTTCTTCTCGCATAGGCGGCACCGCAGGTGTGGTCCCCTGATCTCAGATGCGGAAATCGCTGAACTAATGAGCTTTATTTAATACAGGTTCTAAGTTATTTTTGGCCATTTTTCACTCAACCATTAGCAATTTTGGATCTCTTGAGAGAGGATTTCCGCCTAGCATCTTGAGGTAATTTTATCCTACCTATTCCTAGTTTAATAATTGTCTTTGGTAAATTAACACATAAAGATTAAGGTAAAATCATGGGGTTAGAGTAAAACCTAGGGTTTTGATAAAGCTTAGATTTTACCTTGAAATTGGTTATGAAACGCAGTAGAAATCATAATTTATCGATCCTTGGGTTACAAAGAACAAATTTCTTCGAAAAAAATCGGAATCCGGGCACGTGGGCCAAGGTCGGGTTTTAGGAAACTTGTGTTTGAGGTTTGGGAAATTGCTGTAATAGTTGGAATGCAATCTTGTGAGCTTGTATTGACTAGTTCCTACCCTATTTAACTAGTTTTGGATCGTTCGGCTCCAAATTGGGAGTTCGAACTCGTTCTTGGTATTGGAAGTGCACTTTGGAGCGAGGCGAGTCTCCTTTATAACCTTGTAAGAGTGAATTGTCCTCATAGGAGTAATAATTGTATAATTTGCCACTAAATGCAAGGCTACATACGCACTAGGTGACAAGAGTCCGTGCGTAGATACTAGCATGTTAATTGTCCGGGTAGTTTAGGACCCGTATCATGCTATATTGCAAATGTTATATGTCTTCTTGCTAATGTGATCATTTAAGATATGCTAGAAAATTGGAAATGAACATGAGTGAACATATGTATTGTTGATCACTTGTATGAGTTTATTTGAATATAAATATGCCTTATTGTATTTTTCCTGATGATAATTGATATTTGTGAATCGGGTCGATCGCCTCTGTAGAAATAGATGCATCTATGGTTTGTGCCATTCAATCCTCTGGCAGTGCATAATTTCTATTCTGTTGGATCGGGCCGTCGACCTCGGCATGATGTGCGCATGATATCTATGTGAATTAGTGTTGACGACTTCCTTGTTAAATGGTTTGAAATGTAAATGGATAACTATGATATTATAAGGACATGACTTAGTAATTTTGATTACAACTGTTATATAAATGTGATCTTCATGCCTAGTATAACACCATATTATATTATTTTGACCGTAGTAGGTATCAAGTCGACCTCTCGTCTCGACTTCTTCAAGATTAGATGGGATACTTACTGGGTACATATTTTTTATGTACTCATACTACGCTTCTATACTTAATTATACGGGCTCTAAGGTAGGTACATCTGGCTATCACACCGGTGTGCGTCTCGTATCATAGTCCAAGACTTCCACTGTGAGTTGTTTCCCTTCCTATGCCAATCAACAGCTTGATGGAGTTTCTCTTACTTTTGATTGTCTATTCTGTTTCAGACAGTAGGATAGATCTATTATTTTGTATATTCTACTAGTTGCCCACAGTTTGTGACACCAGGTCTTGGCACACACATTAGTAGACTATTCCTTTGGGTTGTGTAATCATTACTGAATATTGCTTATTATCACATGGTTTTATTGAAAATTAAGAAAAGTGTTGTAACTGTTTTTAATAAGTAAAATAAGAATTCACTAATATTTCCGCGTTAGCTTGCTTGACAATGGTGTTGGGCGCCATCACGATCTGAAGTAAAATTGGGTCGTGATAACATGGTAATAGAGCACTAGGTTCACATAGGTCTTACAAGACATGGGCAACCTTTATAGAGTCTTGCGGAAACCATAGTACCACTGTGGTGTTCTCATGACTGTGGTGTAGTCATGAGCACACCTAAGTGGTACTCAGTAAGTGCCAAGCCTAACCTCGATCGGGTAATGGCGAGGAAGGTCAGGGCCCTACTGAAACAAAATAAAAATATAAGGTATGACAGAATAGGACAAGCAATACAGTTGAACGCTAACAGTAAAAATGTAATACGAGATAGTAAGGAACTCAATAACTAAAACATAGGCAAAAACTATCACAAGGATAATAATCGGGGATATCTCAATATCTCGAGGGTCCCTTAGTATCCTCAATATATGCTAGAGATCTCTTGATATCCCGAGGATCTCTTGGTATCCTCAATATATGCTAGGGAACTCTTGGTATCTCGTGGATCTCTTGGTATCCTCAATATACGTGCCAAGGATCTCTAGGTATCCCATACCTCAACTCAATCATAAATACGTACAAGGGATCTCCCGGGATTCCTTCCCGTAATCCCAAAGTAAAACACACAACAATTGCAAAAGGAATACCCAATTAAGCTGAACTTCATACCAAAGTAAAATAGATAATTACCTAGCATGCTTCACGTAATATAAATAAGGCAGTTAAAGCAAATAGAGCAATTTAGTCAATTAGACATGCTTCTGTAGGCTAACAGCAGGCTTAAATTCCAAGTAATGTAAGCAAGAAAGGGAAAACACAGTTTAAAGCTATTTTTAATAAAACGGGATTTTCAATAATTAGTACAAGTACGCAATCATCACCTCACGTATAAGGCATTTCAGTTATCATAATACCAATCCTAAGGGGAATGTCCCCACACAAGGTTAGACAAGCCACCTACCTCGAACCTGCTCAATAATCAACTTGAGACCACGTTCTTGCCATGGGTACTCGACTCTAAATGGCCCAAATCTATTCAATTCATTTGCATAATATAAATAAAACTTCAAGTAACTAATTTTATAAGAAAATTCTAAGCTAATATGCGAAATCAAGTAAAAAAACCAAAATACCCCTCGGGTCCACATCTCAGAATCGGATAAAATTTATATTTCCAGAATCCTCACATTCTCATGAGTTTAGCCATACCAAAAGTACCAAAATCAGACGTCAGCTGGTCCCTCAAATCATCAATCAAAGGCCTCTAACTAATCAAGCTCTAACCCTCAAATTACCACTAATTTTCCTTAAATTTTCATGTTTATAGTGATACAAATTACTCAAATAACGAGTTTAGGGACCAAATACCTTACCCTAATGAACTCCTTTGAAAATCTCCCTTGAAAATACTCCCCAAGGCTTCTTCCTGTTTGAAAAGAGGTGAAAAATAGCTCAAATTCACGAAGGCAAGAATTTATATATTTCTGCTAGCTAATCCGCTTCTACGGTCAGCGGACTACACCTACGGTCCCGCTTTTGCGGAACAACGCACCTGTGATAGTTCACTTAAACTCAGCCTTCCACATCTGTGACCCCACTTACACAGATGCGGCACCACTTCTGCGGTAATTCACCCGCTTCGGCGGCTCCTGCTGAACCTCCCCATTTTTGCTTTTGTGATGGTAGATGCAGCTTCTATGGCTACTCACCTGCGGGAACCAATTGCAGGTGCGATAATGACAAAAAACCAGCAGCTGAAGCTCCTCAACAAATTCCAAATCCTTCTGGCAACCTTCAGAAACCATCCGGAGGCCCCCGGGACCTCAATCAAAGGCACCAATGAATCTAATACCACTGTCCAAACTTATACCAATCCTTAAAACACCTAAAACAACATCAAAATGGTGAATCAAACCCGGATTCAAGCGTAAGAACTCCAAAACTCTAAAAATACGCTTTTGATCAAAAGTCTATCAAACCTCGTCCGAATGACCTGAAATTTTGCACACACATCATGTTCAACACGCGGAGTCAGTGATAAATCGTTCACCAAGCAAAATTAATTCTACAGACCTTAAAAATCAGAGGTTTCCAGAGAAGAACATTGAGGTCTCTAACTCTTTTGCTGCGTTGGTTAATGAGCATGATTGTAAAATGAAGAATACTGGGAAGGATTTGCAACAAATGGAGGATGAGGCAACATCAGTAACTTGAAAAACCAGTCCTGCTAGTAGCGAAAAATAGCAAAAAAAATTCGAAGGCCATAGGTGCAGCAGAAACTGTTATGTGTATAACTTTTTTGATCCCTTGGCAATGCACAAGAACATGGTGGAAAAGAGACTGGGAAGAGTTTGGAATCTGTAGATGGCAAATTAGTCTCATAAGATGGACATAACAGCTAAACACCCAGATTCCAGCAGTAGCAAACGAGATAAAGGCAGTGGTAATTTCACGAAAGACTTGATTATTCGTGACGAGCTAACGGGTAATCAATCACATAGCGCCAATACCCCGACCTTGCATTTTTCCAGTCCACATGTGGAACAAATCATCAAAGATGCCCAGAATGCAATGGCAGTGCATACCAATATAGTTAAACAACCAATAGTCACTTTGAACACATCTGTGTTTGAAATTCCTTCACAATCAATAGAGTCGTTTGGTGAGTATGGAGGGGATACTAGGCAGATGATGTTATCAACTGGAAACAACAACGAAATTATACAAGCCAACTTATGGAACCTGGTAAATAAATCTAAATTCTGATCTGAACAAAGAGAGGATAATGATGAAGAAGACTGGGGTGCTGAAATTGCAATGGATTCAACTAATGAATATGAGCGATGTTGTGGAGATGAGGAGATGCTTTCATTTGGCTCACCATTTTTTAGAAGAATTGGCAGCTCCTTAAAGTTGAACTCAGGCAGCAAGTTAAACGCAAAGGCTCCAGTTTTTACTCCTAACAATAGGCAGCAACATATTGGAACAAGAACAACAGATGTTGTTCCGATGGCCAATGCAGTAGACAACATTACTGGGCAGCAGCAGCTTATAACTAATACTCCAGCTGCTATATGTGTGAGTGATCAACATAATGCAGCAACATCAAGTCCAGGAAAGCAACAGCAAATTGCAACCACTCCAACAGCAGAAATGTTAGCGCTAAAAGATGGGCAGCAACAGCAGAATTCAAACGTGATCAGTTTGGAGGAAAGAAAACTTTTGGACGTAATGGTAAGTTCCAAATCTGCAAACTTGTTAAATAATAATGCTTTAAGCACTGGTCGGGTGAGTAAGAACATGAATAAGGTGAACGTCGTAGATTTACCAAAAAACAAGGCAGCTTTGGAAAATATTCACAATGGAAATGCCTTGATGACACAAGGTTTTGATAGAAATATGCCAAATCCAGTGATTGTGGGCAGATATATATATGAAGAAGGCGAGGAAGAAGACACTCTAAATCAATGCCGGGTAGAGGCAGCAAGAAAAGGTGATTTATCACCAATGCATAGTGAAAAAAGTAAGAATAATCGTACAAAGGATAAAAGTTGGGACGGCAGGGTGAATAAAGATGAAAACGTAAGGCGACTCCCAATGAGAGTTGCCAAACAAAAGCAGGTCATCCAAACTACATCCACAAAGTCCAATCGCTCAAAGAAAAAAACATGAATTTTGAAGATATTTTGAAAAGGGTCGATGAAAAAGATAAAGAGGTACAACTTGAAGAAGTTGCAAGCTCGGACAATAAGGGACAAGAATTTAATTCTTACTACTATTTATTTTATCAATATGTTAGTATAATCATATGTAATATCATCATAGAGTATGTTATAAACTCTGTGATGATCATAGAATATTTGGTACTTTCAACTTCATATTTTTTACATGCTTGCTAGTAAGTGGGGTTTTTTATGCCTCAGTAGGATTAGTAAGGTAAGGTTTGGCCCGGTTTGTGTTGCCTTGGTCATATGCCTTTGGAAATTATCCACATGGCTATGAGATTATATGCCCTCATGAGACTTTGCCGGCAGCTACACCATGAATCCTCTACATGAGGCTGCCATCATAAGGCAATGTGAGGCACATAGGAGTGATTATATAGCCAAGGCATATGGGTAACAATACCAGTGCTACTGTCCCCCTTATTTGTAATTTTCATATGTGTTGTAATTTTCTTCGTTTTATTATTAAGAAAATAAAAATAAAGTAGTCAAATAAAACACGGAGCTACTCCAACTTCCGTAATTCCATTCCGACCCTCGGATCAAAATCTCACTATCGAACCGGAAACTTCAAAAATTTAACTTTCGGCATTTCAAGCCTAAATTAGCTACGAACTCCAACACACAATCCGGACATTCCCCTAAGCCTGAAATCACCCAACGGAGCTAACAGAACCATCTAAATTCCATTCCGAGGCTATCTTTACATTGTTCTGACTACGGTCAAATTTTTAACATTTAAGCTCTTATTTAAGGATTATGTGTCCCAAAACTCAAAACTGAACATCCCGAAAAATCAAAATAGTAGAAATAAATATGGGGAAAGAAGTTATTAGAGGTCGAGGCATAAATTTTTAAGATGACCGGTTGGGTCGTCACACAGTTGAACAAGGCTACCATCAAGAATAAGTACCTGTTGTTGTGCATTGATGATTTGTTCGACCAGTTGTAGGGTGCTAGTGTGTTCTCAAAAATTGACTTGAAGTCAGGGTACCATCAGTTGATGATTCGGGACTCGAATGTTCCAAAGACCGCATTTTGGACGAGATATGGCCATTATGAGTTTCTAGTGATGTCCTTTGTCTTGACTAATGCCCCAGCAGCATTTATGGACTTGATGAACAAAGTATTCAGGCCCTATATTGATTCCTTTGTCATTGTCTTCATTAACGACATCTTGATATACTCCCATAGCTTGGGGGAGCACGAGCAACATTTGAGAGTAGTGCTTCGGACCTTGCGAGAGCAGAAGCTATATGTTAAGTTCTCCAAGTGTGAGTTCTGGCTAGAGTCAGTGGAACTTTTGGGACATATAGTGTCAGGAGAGGGTATTAAGGTGGATCCCAAGAAGATTTGAGGCAGTTCAGAGTTGGCCACGTCCTACTTCAGTGACAGAGATCGGGAGTTTCCTGGGGTTAGCAGGTTATTACAGGCGATTCGTGCAGTGTTTTTCATCTATTGCATCACCTCTGACTAGATTGACTCAAAAGGGTGCTTCTTTCCGTTGGTCCGATGATTATGAGGCGAGCTTTCAGAAGCTCAAGACAACTTTGACTGTAGCACCAGTTCTTGTGTTGCCTTCCGATTCAGGGATGCATATGGTATATTGTGATGCTTCATGTGTTGGATTGGGGTTTGTATTGATACAGAAGGGGCGAGTTACTATATATGCTTTGCACCAGCTGAAGATTAATAAGAAGAATTATCATGTGCAAGATTTAGAGTCGGCCGCGATTATTCATGCTCTTAAGATATGGAGGCATTATCTGTATGGGGTGTCATGTGAGGTTTATACTGATCATCGCAGCTTGCAGTATTTGTTCAAGTAGAGGGATCTCAATTTGAGGCAGAATAGGTGGCTTGGGTTAATGAAGGATTATGATATCACCATTCTTTATCATCCGGGCAAGGAAAATATGTTCGTAGATGCCTTAAGTAGGAAAGTAGAGAGTATGGGTAACTTGGCATTCATTCCAGCCGGGGAGAGGCCACTAGCTTTGGACATTCAGTCCTTGGCTTACAAACTTGTGAGGCTGGATATTTCGGAGCCCAGCCGAGTCCTTGCATGTGTTGTTGCTCAGTCTTTGTTATTGGGACCGATCAAGGCCCGATAGTTCGATGATTCCCACTTGGCGGTTCTTAGAGAGACAGTGTTGCAGGGTAGTGCCAAGGTGGTCTCTATTGGTGAGGATGGTGTGCTACGACTCCAAGGTTGCCTATGTGTTCCTAATGTTGATGGCTTGAGGGAGAGGATCTGAAGGAGGCTCACAGTTTGGCGGTATTCCATCCATTCAGTTTCTACGAAGATGTATCATGACTTGAGGCAGCATTATTGGTGGCAGAGGATGAAGAAAGACATAGTGGAGTATGTGGCTAGGTGTTTGAATTTCCAGCAGGTCAAGTATGAGCACTAGAGGCTGGGTAGCCTACTTCAGCAGATGCATATACCAGAGTGGAAGTGGGAGTGCATTACTATGGATTTCATAGTTGGGTTGCCCCGGACCTTGCAAAAGTTTGATGCAGTATGGGTCATCGTGGGTAAGTTGACCAAGTTGGCACACTTTATACTGGTTGTGACTACTTACACTTCAGAGAGATTGGCTCAGATTTACATTCGGGAGATAGTCTGGTTGCACGGTGTGACTGTTTCCATCATATCAGATAAAGGCCCTCAGTTCACTTCCCATTTCTACAGAGATGTTCATGGTGAGTTGGGACCCATGTGGAGCTTCGCACAACATTTCATCCACGGACCAATGGGCAGTCGGAGCGGACAGTTCAAATCTTGGAGGACATGCTTAGAGCATGTGTGATTGACTTTGGAGGACAATGGGATCAATTCTTGCCTTTGGCAGAGTTTTCTTACGACAACAGCTACCAGTCCAACATCGAGATGGCTCCATTTGAGGCTTGATATGGGTGGAGATATCATTCTCCTATCGGGTGGTTTGAGCATGTTGAGGCTAAGTTTTACGACACAAACTTGGTAAAACATTCCTTGGATAAGGTGAAGTTGATTCAGGAAAGGTTTTGCATAGCTCAGTCCAGACAGAAGAGTTATGCAGATCAAAAGGCACTCGATGTATCATTTATGGTTAGTGAGAAGGTCCTCTTGAAAGTCTCACAAATGAAGGGTATTATGAGGTTCGGGAAGAAGGGCAAGTTGAGCCCAATATTCATTGGCCCATTTAAGGTGTTGAGGTGAGTTTGGGAGGTTGCTTACGAGCTTGCTCTACCCCCCGGCTTATCGGGAGTTCATCCAGTTTTCCACGTGTCCATGATCTGGAGGTATCATGCCGACTTGTCCCATGTGTTGGACTTCAATACTATTCAGCTGGATGAGAGTTTAGGTTACCCTAAGGAGCCAACTGCCATTTTTGATAGACAAGATCGCCAGCTAAGATCCAAGAGGATTTCAGCGATAAAGGTCCAGTAGAGGGGCCAACCAGTCGAGGAGGCAACCTGAGAGTCCGAGAAGGACATGCGGAGCAGATATCCACAATTATTCGGCACCTCAAGTACTTTTCTATGGCCGCTCGAGGACGAAAGTTTGTTTAAAAGGTGGAGAATGTAACGACCCAACTAGTTATTTTGATTTTTAGAACCCCGTCCCCCTAAATAAAACTTTCCACGCTTGCTTTAACTGCTTTACGAACTGCGGGGATGGTTGGTTCGGGATTTGGAAGAGTTTGGGTTGAAATAGGCTCATTTGATTCTTTAATATTTTCTTAAAAGGCTAAGTTTGACATTGATCAACATTATTAGCAAACGGAACCAAATTTATGTCTTTATAGTCTCGGAGGGTCCGTAGGAAAATATGGGACCTGAGCGTATGCCCGGAATAGAATTCTGAGGTCCCTAGCCCGAGTAATGAATTTTTATTAGAAATTGTTAAACTGAAATTCAGAAGATTTAAAGAAACTAAATAATGATTGATCACATTGGTATCGGGCTTGTATGTTGGTTCCGGATCCCGGTACAGGTCCAATGTAACATTTAAGACTTGCCCTCAAAATTTGGTGTCAATCCGAGTAGTTTAAGTGTGTTTCGGCTCATTAGAAGTGAATTAAGAACTTGAAGTTCATAAGTTTGATTCAATTGGTTTTAGGAGGTGATTCTTAGATTTAGCGTTGTTTCAGGCATTCTGACGGTCTGAGCAATTCCGTTTCATAATTTCAAACCTGTCAATATGTTCAGACGGGGCCCGAAAACCCCGAACATCAATCAGACGAGGCTCGAGTGAAGTTGGAAATTTTAGAAAGGGCTGAAGCTGCAGGTATCTGTCATAACCGCACCTCCGGTTGGCCAACCGCAAGTGCGAGATCGCAGAAGTGGTCATCCTCTCGCAGATGCGGCCTTCTTTTCGTAGAGGCGGGATCGCAGAAGCGGTCTTCTGACCGCAATGTATAAATCGCTGAAGTAGTGAGCTTCATTTAATACGGGTTCTAATTTATTTTTGGCCATTTTTCACTCAACCATTGGCGATTTTGGAGCTCTTGAAAGAGGATTTCCACCTAGCATCTTGAGGTAAGTTTATCCTACTTATTTCTAGTTTAATACTTTTGTCTTAGGTAGATTAACACACAAAGATTAAAGTAAAATCATGGTGTTAGAGCTAAATTTAGGGTTTTGATCAAACTTAGATTTTACCATGAAATTGGTTATGAAACGAAGTAGAAATCATACATTATTAATCCTTAGATTACAAAGAACAATTTTCTTCGAAAAAATTTTTGGAATCGGGGCACGTAGGCCCGGGGTCGGATTTTAGGAAACTTGTGTTTGAGGTTGGGAAATTGCTTTAATAGTTAGAATGCGATCTTGTGAGCTTGTATTGACTAGTTCCTACCCCATTTAACTAGTATTGGATCGTTCAGCTCCAAATTGAGAGTTCGGGTTCGTTCTTGGTATTGGAAGTGCACTTTGGAGCGAGGTGAGTCTCCTTTCTAACCTTATAAGAGGGAATTATCCCCATAGGAGTAATAATTGTATCATTTGCCACTAAATGCGGGGGTTGCGCACGCACTAGGTGACGAGAGTCCGTGCGTAGCTACTATCATGTTAATTGTCCGGGTAGTTTAGGACCCGTATCATGCTATATTGCAAATGTTATATGTCTTCTTGCTAATGTGATCATTTAGGATATGCTAGAGAATTGGAAATGAACATGAGTGAACATATGTATTTTTGATCACTTGTATGAGTTTATTTGAATATAAATGTGCCTTCTTGTATTTTCCTGTGATAATTGATATTTGTGGATCGGGCCGATCACCTCTGTAGAAATAGATTCATCTATGGTTCGCATCATTCGACCTTCTAGCATTGCACAACCTCTTTTCTATTGGATCGGGTCGTCGACCTCGGCATGATGTACGCATGATATCTATGTGAATTAGTATTGATGACTTGCTTGTTAAATGGTTTGAAATGTAAATGTCTAACTGTGATATTATAAGAACATGACTTAGTAATTTTGATTACAACGGTTATATAATTGTGATCTTCATGCCTAGCATAACACCATATTATATTATTTTGACCTTAGTAGGTATCAAGTCGACCTCTCGTCTCTACTTCTTCGTGATTAGACGAGATACTTACTGGGTACATATTGTTTATGCACTCGTACTACGCTTCTGTACTTAATTGTACAGGCTCTGAGGCAGGTACATCTTACTATCGGACCAGTGCGCGTCCCTGATCATAGTCCGAGACTTCCACGGTGAGCTGCTTCCCTTCCTGTGCCGATCAGCAGCTTGATGGAATCTCTCTTACTTTGACTGTCTATTATATTTCAGACAGTGGGATATATCTATTATTTTATATATTCTACTAGTTTTCCACAACTTGTGACACCAGGTCTTGGCACACAAATTAGTAGACTATTCTTTTGAGTTGTATAATCATTACTAAATATTGCTTATTATCACATGTTTTAATTGCAAATTGAAAAAAATATTGTAACTATTTTTAGTAAGTAAAATAAGAATTCACTAATATTTCCATATTGGCTTACCTGATAACGATGTTGGGCGCCATCATGACCTGAGGTGAAATTGGATCGTGACATCGGCAGAGGTGGCGTGGGTGGCGGCAGTCTGGCGGCGGTCCGGCGGTCACAGTGGTGGCGCGAGGTAGGGAAATGGGATTTGTGTGAGGAAAATAGAGAAGGGGAGGGGAAGGTATTGAAAGAGAGTTGAAAAAATTTTGGGGAAGAAACTAAGAGAAATGGGAGGCACCCGTTTTTGAGTATGTTATTACAAAAAGTGACCAATGTTGGTTGCTATTTCTAAAAAAATAGCTTTTTTTCTTTTTTGGTTTTTAAATATTATAAGCTATAAAAAATTCTTATTAGCTATAAATATTTATTTTATTTAACTACAATTATTATAAATAATTATAAACTATAAGCATAATCTTTAAAAA